>CALNXJ010000008.1:7140000-7287500 GCA_942486045.1 Pocillopora meandrina | reverse complement strand
GCGTTTGCGAGCGAGCCCTGTGTAGACACTAACACATCTATCAAGCCCCAACGTGAGTGTACTAAACTAGTTAGAAAATGGAAAGCTAGATAGAAAATGGTGTTACACAGCTAAAAGGTGTTTCAGTTAATGCCTTCTACTTCTTTTCTTTCCTCTTTGCCTTGCCTTTTTTTTCTGTGTCAGAGGGTTTAAAGGCAGTTTTAGACTCCTTTTCAATCACAGCACTTACAATGATGAATTCAAGTTTTAGGGTCTTAAGGTGGAGCTTAACTTTTTAGAGAAAGGACATTTCCTCTCTGAATTATGTTTAACCTTTATTTTAAACCTCCAGATTGGATCACTGTAATAATCAATTTTGGATTTGAATATTTTAACTGAAACCAGCCATCTCTCTATTGTAGCTCGGGCTGCCTGACAGGGACATAATTTCTTTAAGTTTACATTCTACAGTGTGATTCTACTCAACGCCTAAAATTTTCGTCAAAATGCCACGAAGACTTTGATTCAAATATCATAGAAATTTCAGACTTCATTGTATATGTGCTAGCGAATACTTCCATAATTGTTCGATTTAGAGTCTACTAAATTGCTTAGCCATATTTATTTGAAAAAAGAAATCTTCGATAGGGTCATGCCATGACGAACTTCATCGCTAAATTTGCTTGGGTCAGTATTGCTTGATATTGGATGCAACAAAGCATAAGCCTAACTGACTTTAAGGTACGTATTCATTACCAGTGAGAAATTTTCCTCCCAATGATGTGTCTGAAAATTTTTTTTCTGGGTTTGGTAAAGTGAAGTCTTAACTGAAGAATACAATCCGCTGAAACAGATCTTCGTTAAATCTGATACGCAGTAATGCCCACACAGTACTCGACGCTGGAGTAACAATGCTTTCAGTCCAGGAGGAGAAGAACGGCAAAGACTTCAGAGATCAGAATACCTTTCTTTTTTCACAAGATGACAGAGCCTCATCATTGGCTTATTGTGACCCTCCACGGGATTTCAGGGAATAAGGTGAACGCACGCTCACGGTACACTAGCTATAACAATAGAACGAGCTTTTGACACGTTAGCTGCGTGTAAGTTACTTGCCTCATTAACTTTGCAGCCATTGTCTTGCTTCGCACCGTAGAAACAAACGTGTTAAGATCTTGCTCGCAACTTTGCACGATGTAACTCGGTGACCCTGCCAATTTTATAACACGTCTCTTAGCTCGTAAGATGCCAAGGTCAGCGTACTGTAAATAATACGCGGCTTCGTTCGGAAAACATCGTTTTGCGCCGGCTAACTAGCGGTTATTTATTTTTAAAATGCCGGTTTGGTGGTACCGTAAAATTGGCGAAGCGCACAAAAAACCACAGTAAATAAAAGTACACTTAAGATATAGACTTTCATCGTTTTATTGAGCAAAAAGCAATCTGCAAAAAGGGGAGTCCAATCTTTAAACAAAAAGTACATATATCGAAAAAAGCAACCGATCATAATTTTCTAACTAGTAATTCTGTAAAAATCAGCCGTATGATATTCTTTAAAATTGCAATTTTTTTCTTTACTCGGTAGACATACACACAAGTTGGTTTTATCAGCGATAGAGCAGTAAACCTTTACAGTGAAGTAATTAAAAGAAAGTATACCAATAATCAATATCACGAAATCTTGGTGGTACATTAAAGGGAATTTGAAGAACATAAACGAAGATCGGGCATACAATTCCCTAATGGCTCAAAATTATCTAACTATATAATAGATACAAAAAGCACTTCTGGTATATTTCAAGCTATCTGCATGACACAAAATTCCTCTCTGCCTTTTTGAAAAACAACTAAAACGCAAGCAAAAAGTTAAAAATCCGATATCTTTGACTTATCCGTTCGTTTTTTTTGGGGAAGTGTGCGTACCTCCTCTGTCTGATAGAAGAGGACATTTCATGCGTTAATCTAGATATTTATTTCGTCGTAGGAAACGGCTTTATTTAGAATACCCAAATCTTTAGGAGGATTAGTACTTGAATTCGGGGCGTCCGGCTTCTCGTTTTGCACGGCTTCATTCGAGATGCCCTGTGTCTCGTACCAGTTGTATCCAACGTTGGAGACTGGTATTTCTTCATAGCGAGCATTGCCTTCCTTCTCATCCTTTAAAGCGTAAGTTGCAAGATTTGGGAGAGAAACTTCTGTGGGCATACCATCTGAACTACGCCTTTGGATTTTACCATTGCGTCGCTTGCAGTAACGAACAAGGTAAATTGAAATGAGAGCAAGAAAAAAAACTCCTCCACATGTAATGCCAATTCCCATTGCCAAGGAAATCTTTGGCTTTGTAGTTTCTAAGTGTAATAAGAGTACAAAATCAAAAACATAAGCATGGAAGGGGAAAATCACTGAGGAAAGTCAAAGCAAAATTCAACAAAAAAGGTGAATGAAAAAAGAAGGCCGTTCAAACCAGACATGAATTTTGTGTCTTAATAGCACTTAGATATATCAACATGCATTAGGCAGCATTAGCGGGGGTTCTATTTCATTTCATTCTTTGTTTTTTTTTTGTCCGTGCGATATAAAAACAAAAACAACAACAACAAAATAAAACAAACAAAAAGTAAATATTTTTTGAACGGCAATCGAAACTTTGAAAAATAACAAATTGTAGGAAATTATTTATGACCTAGGATAGCAGTGGACAAGACTCCAAGGCTTATGATCACAGATTGGTTGCTTAAAATCATATACCCTCTCTATTTACCTTCTCTGCCATTTTTAACTCTTAAGGACTCAGGATCAACTCTCAAGGAGCCCATTCTGCCATCTTTTATTCCCTCTTTAAGTGGTGCTAACGCTTCTTCAGTTTTTAGCTTCCCCTTAAATTTTAACTTGAATTCCACCACAACACTTCCTTTTCTGGTCATAAATACAAAGACAATCAGTTAATTCATTACCTGACTGTATTTATAGCATAGTGCTCTCGTATTGTAGTGAAAGACAGATGCAGGAGACCATTATCACCATTTACTTAGTTTCAAGTACCTGAATGATAGAATTCTTACAGCAACAAAGTTATCATCTTTGGAATATTGCTGCTGAATCTGAAATAAAGATAAATAAAGAATGTGTGAAAGGATAATTAACCAGTAAAATTATTATTAGACTAATATAAATGAACAGTCAGGGGAAACCAAATCAACGTTATAAATAAGAACTTAAAATTCGATACTTTTAAAGCTTGGTAAAGCCTTGGAAACGACATGATTTAGACTGTTTATCTTACTGAAGCTCTCTGGAAAATGTAATGTGTAGTGGTGAACTCTTCAGTGTTTTCTAGATCTTCCTCTGTTGTTGCCGATCAATGTTGGGCATAGTATAATATTCCTCCCTATTTATTGTTATTAACGAGGTGTGGTGATTCGTTGTGGCCTGGGACACGCTAACCCCAGTCGCAAGGCGGAATAGGATGTGAGGTCAAACTCTAACCCAGTTTCCTGCAAAAGAGGCGGATGGAGATCGTGGTAGGGAACACAAACCTCAGCTTTCCGTCCGGCGGCCTCAAGCAGAGTGCCACATAGAACAAGTATGTTTCCTTTTATCATCTCGTATGCATTATCCTTAGCGACTTATGTTATTAATTTTGGGTGAGAGTCGCCCCGCCATCCATGCGAGGATCAAGAAAAAAGCCGACTAACTGGCGTTATTGCCCTTGCAGGAATCTTTTCATTCGTCGAAACAGCTTCAGCTCCTTGAACTTCATGCTTTTAAACTGGATCTTCGATTTTTGTGGCGCAAAGGTCGCCAGTAAAACTCAAAATACTTCTTCACAATTGCAGTTTAATTATTCTATTTCATCTCACTTGTTTGCTTCAGGGGAGAATAAAGGTGTAACATGCAAATTACTGTGAAGATATTCGGAATTGTTTTCTACACTCTGTGACTGGGAACCTTATCGAAATTAAAAATTCGTTGCTAGAAGCGTATACAGGGGCCAAGTAGGAAATGGAGGCTCGTAGATGTACTACTTCCAGAAGATGTATTCGCTTAAGGTTAACTGCTAGTGAAATGCTCGCGGTACGAAAATATCAGATAATGTCGATCTATCAATGAGCCGCCATAAATAATGATGAAGAAAAGCCTCTTTTCCAACGGACAGCATCCTCAAAAGTGTTGGTGACTCAGCTATATTTCCCAGGTATCAATGGACTTGGAGAAATCTTGGTACAGCGTGGCTAGTTGTTCAGTCCATTTTTGGGCCAAGTGTTTAACCTTGTCAGCTTTGCTTCACCCAGACGTTGAAAGGAGACAACCGTCTAGGGCTTTATCCTTGTCAGAGCGTTATCGTTTGTATTCCGCGCTTATGTTTGTTGGTTTACTTTTTGTCTATTTGCTTTTTCCTGCTGAAAAGCTGGTAGTGAAACTGGAGAATATGGTATGATGAAAAGAAAGAAATACTCGACAGAATAAGGATGTAGTTATTTTTTCGTCACTTAAGCAATTCATTTTGTGAAGAGAATCACGGGTGTAAATTGAATAGCAATAAATCCAATAACACCAAAAAATAGCAAAAATAAAATCTGAGAACCAAAACACCAACTAGCGATATTTTTGATTTGGTGACTGATTTGTCAAAACAATCAAACGGCATTTCTAACTTTACACGTATGCAGGCTTTGTTCACGAATCTCGCTGTCTTTTGAATCCTTCTAAACTACTTCATGCGACGCTCACCTCTTTTTCAAATTCTCGAGACAGGTCTTTGAAAGCTGCACTGCCTTTGTCATTCAATTTATCATTCCAGGTCATGTCCACATGTAATTCCATGATGAGCTCTGTTATAAAGTAATGGACCTTAATGCACAAACACACGCACAAACATCGTATGCATCTTATAACCTTCATTAGAGGCAAACTTGAAAATGTTTCATGCAAGTAGACCATTTCAAGAAAAAGCAGACGAAAGAAACATGAATGTAACAGTGATATTGGCAATAAAAAAAAGTCAGTGATAACGGAGACGAGCATAAAACAATACTAAACAACGACCTGTCTTGCTTTCCTCCATGGCTGCTTCTTCTGTCTCTGGTTCTTCAGTCTCGAATGCACCTGTTGTTATTTTTTCTGTAGCTGGTTTATCTGTGCGTGGTGCGTCAGTTATTGGTGTTGTAAAGGCTGTTTGGCTTGACAAGGCATTTGGAAGCCTGATTGATGAAGTAATGCGCACCTCTCTTGAAGGTGACGAAGGATTTATTGTCTGCGATATCCTCACACTAATGAAACTTGTTTCAAACCCGCGCGTGGTTGTAGCAATGACTGGTGCACTGGTTTTGGAAGATGTCGCTTTTGACTCTGATGGACCTGGAGAAGTCTTTCGGGATGACTGTTCATTTACGCTGGATATTGCTTTAATAGGAAAGAGAGTTAGTTTTGGCCCAACACAAATAAACACCTCTAGGCGATACAAATATAGGGAACCGTTCTCTAAGGAGTGCGAAGGAGGATAATTTAATTACATGTAGAGCGATGTAAGACAAAATGTCACAACGGCATAGATCAAGTGTTCTCTGCCGAAATAATTAAGCTCTGCCAAGGTAAGATTTTTCGCGGTAAGAATTGTTCATAAAATGTTATTAAAAGAATTGTCTTCTTAAAACACAATCCGTCGTCGTTTGAATTTACGTCGGGAGTCTTTCCAACAAAAATTTTATGCACGCTGTTTCAGGCTTCCATAAATAGGAAGTGTAGCCTAGTGAGGGAAGAAGAGTAGGCACCTCTTAAGTGCTCTAGCCGCTTCCTGTGTGCTTTTAAACAGAACAGAGCACAGTCAATGCCTCTTTAAATGTTATATAATATAATACTTGAGATTCCTTACTCATAATTTTCTATTTTCAAAACAATTTTAACTTTCGAAGCGAACGTAAGTGTCGTTAGTATGTTTGATTGTCTCCTAAGACACGCTAAAATAAGCCAATCAAAATCTTCTTTCAAAATGGTGCAAATAATCTGATTGGTTGAATAAAACGAAAGCTCTCAAAACCGTGAAACCACCAAAGTTGACAATTCATCAACATTCACAATCTGCAATAGTGCACATGCACAAACTAAAACAGTTCGGCTGATCGAATTCAACACTATCATGTAGCTTTTTAGTCTAAGTACGGAATCTAAAAATGATATTCATTGAAATCCGGCCGAACTGCAGCTGATGGAAACAAGTTTTTAAAACTTGAAATTAGAAAACAACTGCTTCAGGCGTGAATTTTATGAATGAACAACAGCCGACTTCATAGGAACAAAAATATTCTTCGGGGTGAAAGCGTCCGTAAAAATCGGCCGCTGTGACGGATTTGGCCTTCAACTCAACACATCGCAGATTGCTACATTGCGAGGAACAGGAATCGCCATGACGAGGGAGGATCGTAGTTTCTCTGACACTATAATTTGTATAAATTTTCTTCAGCTATGCGAGTTCGGTTACATTTTTCATCATTCCCGACTTGCACTGTTCTGTTTTTTGAACACGAAACTACATATACGACACGAGTGTTTGCTGTGTATGAGTTTTAATACTGTACGTACTGAAATAACGATCTAACTGAGCGTGAAAACTCGAACTGTCCACTTCATTTTTTCCTTGGTGATTTTCGTCTCTGCTCACCTTTTAATTTCGTCCATTACAGTGCTTGGCGTGTTTAAAAACCTTTGTTTGCTTCTTCTGTTGTTACTTGAGTGAGTTATTTAAGGTCCATACCTAGACTCATAGTATGACTATTTCATACTTTGTTTGAATATTGAGTTTGAATCAAGCAAATTATACTCTACTTGGAAATTTTAGAAAATGACGACCCACCAGTTTCACATCTAGATCCAGTAAAGCCTGCCATGCAAGCACACGAGTAATCATTAACACCATCAACACAGGAAGCACCGTTTTGGCAGGTATGATTATGACAATCATCGATGTCTGTCAATAGCAACAGGAGGCGAAAATAAGATGACATTTTAATGGATGAAAATTAATCCAGATCACAAGATTAGTAATCTGTAACGCAGATAAAAAGGAATTGACACTAAGAAAATGAATAAATTAACAAGAATTTCAACTATCGCCATTTTGATAGATATCCATCTTTGATAAAAACAAAGAAATAAACAAAATGAAAAAAATCTAAAGGTAAATACGAGTTAAAAGAGAGGCAACTTTAAACTTAGGAGATCATCATTTCAGTCATAATTAGTGTGAGTAGTCTGGGTCCTGCAGATAAAGAAAGTCTTGGATAAAAAAACTCTTAAAATAATGAATAAGTAGACAAATTGGTTACAAATATATCGAAAGATAGATCAAAACAATTAATGTAAAAAGACAACTCACTATTTTGACAATGGTTTCCGGTGAATCCCGCCACACATCTACACGAGTAAGAATTAATACCATCCACACATGTTCCACCATTACCACATTTATGATTGACACAATTATCGATGTCTGCAGGAGGCAATTTCAAGCAAAAAATAATCTATTTTGAGTTTGAGTCAATTTCCTTATTTATGGACGAACTAGCAACTTGACTAAATAGAAAGTTATCTTCTTACTGCAATACGTTTGTTTCCAAAAGTCCATAGGAGGCATGTCACCAGCAATCTAAAGTGTGCTTCAAGTTTTGTTCAATAAAGATGAACCAAGAAACTTTACGTTTTAATATAGAAAATTCTACATTCTACTTAGGACATTTTTTATGACAACCTACCAATTTTACATCGAGATCCAGAGAAGCCTACCACACAAGTACACGAGTAACCATTAACTCCATCCACACAGGATGCACCGTTTTGGCAGGTATGATTACGACAATCATCAATATCTATCAAAAGTGAGTGACAGACAAACGTACAAAAAGTTATCTATTATAGGAATTTATAAATTAGACACAGGCAAACCTTTCACCTAAAGGATGGATAGAACAAAAGATCAAAACTTAAAAGAAGAAGAAAATGAAAAAAGGATACATATTATGTTAAAAGAATGACCATTTGAGATTCGCAAGTTGCTTTTATCGTAACTTGCTGGTTTTTATCTGTTATCCATTAGTAAAGAGATTCTTGAAACGATAACCTACTTGTTTCACAACTTTGTCCAGTAAAGCCTTGTGCGCATGCACACGAGTAATCATTAAAACCATCAACACAGGATGCACCGTTTTGGCAGGTATGATTATGGCAATCATCAATGTCTGTAAAAACCAGCAGGGAGAAATCATCCAAATACCGTAGTTCCTCCTCTGGACGCCCGGGCGCTTATTTAATGTTTAGGCTAAAAGGAAGATGGGGGGGGGACAGGGCGCTTATTGGAGGGAAAGCACTTCATCGAGGAGCACTTAGCTCAGCAATAGAGCAATAAAAAAGCAAATAGAAAAATAATAATAAAAAACTGAAGCGGAGAAGAACCTATCCTCCTTTATTGATTCTGCCGTAGCTTAAGCTTGACAAATGGAAAATAAAGTGGCAATGAAAACCGATTTTACTTGTATCCATACTATTTAAGCGTGGAAGGAGTTATAAGAGCGGTTAATCGAGGAAGCAGTTTTAGCTTCACTGCATAATAGACAGATCAAATATTGAACCATTAACTTTATTTTGCACGGTTTGGACATACCCCAGCGTACAGGTAGCCAGAAAGGACAAATATATAACCCATGTTTAGAATCATCAAACTGACAATTATCGCTTTTTTTGAACCGAGAACTGAGCAACCACTGACAGACATTGTGGTTAGAAAGGTGATCAGAAAAAAAACCCATATGGGGAAAGCAGACAGAAAATCTTGGTAGGAACCGGTCCCAAGCTCATAAAGCCATCCTACTAGGCTGTCTACATAAATAAACTATGAAATGCGGCAAATCGGTGTCGGCCTAGAATGATTACCCACTTGGAAACACAGGGTTAAATACTCACATCTCTATACCCACAATGCACCCTCAGAAAAGGTCCATTCCTAGGCCCTGTTATTCTCGTGCCGGCGAAATATTTAATTTCCGACTTATTCGTTGACACTTTAACGCCAAAAATTCCATCTTTTATGACATTGTGGCGAAGCAGGGGTTTGAGGCTTATATTTGGGCGCTTATTCGAGGAGATGCTGTAATAATCTCATTAATTTCATACAAAAAAAGCAAATAAGCAAATAAGTGACCACAAATATCAATAAAAAGATAAAACGAATACAAATAAAATAACAACTCACTATTTTGACAATGGTTTCCGCTGAATCCCGCCACACATTTACACAAGTAAGAGTTAGTACCATCTTCACATGTTCCACCATTAGCACATGTATGATTGACACAGTCATTGATGTCTGCAGGAGACGAAATCAAATTAAAAAAATCATTTAAGACTAAAAATTTGTCATTTATTCATTTCTAGATAAAACAGAAGCTTAATTGACAATGCTATTGCCTCTAAATGTCCTAAATGTTTGGTTTACCATCAATCTTTTTTTTCTGTATGTCCGTAAAAAAGAGTTTCATTACCATTCCACAGGGCGCCTGAATATTGTTTCATAAAGACAGGACTAAACCTTACGATTGAACATAGAAAACTCTATATTCTACACAGGAATTTTTGTTATTACCACTTACCAATTTTACAATTAGATCCAGTGAAGCCTATCACACAAGTACACGAGTAATCATTGACACCATCAACGCAGGATGCACCGTTTTGACAGGTATGATTATGACAATCATCGATGTCTATCGAAAGAAAGTGACAGACAAACGAGCAAAAATCATCAAAAATCAGTCGTAAATTTCTGCTCAATAGTAAAAAGAGAACGAATTTCTTGCATATACGAGATCGCATTGTAGATGCAGCATGTATTGTACAAATTTCTTGCATTTTTGAGACCCTTGTGGTAGATTTACTGTGCTCGAGTTGTTCACTAGAATTTACGACCAAAAAAAAATCGAAACTTTGCGCTGAAAATTTTAAAAATTGTACCATTTCAAAACTAAATGTGCTATTGTCAAGCACTTGTGGGGCATAGCAGTTAAAAAAATATATTTAATGTTCTAAAGGAGAGTCCTTACATCGCAAAGCCTTAGTCAGAGTAAAAAAGCTCAGTTTTGTTATCCATCCGTTATTTGCATCGCGTTTGGGAATGAAATATCGTTAACTCCAAAAATTTTTTTGCTCCGAGTGAGAGCTAAATTTTCATTCTTTTTCTAAACAAGTATTTTTAAACAAGTATTATTAAAAGCTCCTGAGGAATAATATAAAGGACTTCTGTTAGCAGTTTGGTATAAAAAGTTATCTACCAGATCTTTTGATGCGAATAATAAATTTAGAAACACCGCATTCGAATTTAACCGGAACAGTGTGGACGAAGTCTTAATGGGTGAAAAATAACCCAAATAACAGTATTAGCAATAAACAACAACATTAGCAAGAAGGAATTGGTTGCTAAATAAAAAATATATTAGTTATTAAAATTTCAACTATCATTGTCTTAATTAATAACCCTTTCTGCCACAAAAATGAGACAGAGAGACAAACAAAGAAACAAACAAACGAAATAATAAAAAAGTGAGAAAGGAAATTAACTAGATGAATAGATTGATTAAAAAGGTGAGAGTAAAAGACCAAACAACTCTTTCTTTTGAAGATGGTTCTCGCCGAATCCCACCACACATTTGCACAAGAAAGAGTTATCAGTATCAACACATGTATGATTGACACAATCATCGATATCTGCAAGAGACGACATCAAATAACTCATCTATGATTACCTTTGAAATAGTACTTTTTTGTAACCAAACTAACAACCATTCGTTCAAAGTGAAAGACTACAAATTTTTATATCGACGACCAATCTGTAGTAAGAGTAGTTATAGATACTTATATTTTCTTTTGGATATCAAACAGACAACAAAAAACAAAACCAAAACAAAACAAAACAAAAAGCATAAAAAGAACCAAATGAACAGATGATGGCGAAAACAAAAGGAAACACGTACAGCTACGTGAAACGAATACTTTGAGATTGATAAGATGACAGAGTGGGCCGAAAAAAATTTAAATTCGGAAAATTTGGAGGAGAATTAAGAGTTAATGAGATAGTCATCTCACCAATGCAACCGGAACCGGAACAATGAAGCAATATTCCTCAGCAATACAACTTATACAAAGTCATTTTATGATTCTCTTTGTGCCGCGACAGAACTTAAATCAAGATGTAAAAATTTACTGTAGTCCCTAATCGTGGTGATTACACTGGCCACTTCTGATCCGGATCGTGTCATTTCTACTTCAAGTTGACAGGTCTCCTTCAAGCTTCTTCCCTTGAAGACAATTAGCGGTACTTAATAAAAACGTCTTGCTTTATTTCAAAGAGCCATAACCTCAAAAAAGAATTAGCTACCTCTGCAATTTTTTCCATCTCCAGTAAAACCAGTGGGGCAAGGGCCACAAGAAATCGAATGTGATATTTCTGTACATTGCACACCAGGATAACAAGAGTCTCTGTTACAACGCGTGATAGGGATTTCGCAGTGTTCCCCGGTGTACCCAACTTTACATATACAGCTGTAATTGTTCAGGAGATCAATACACGTTCCTGTTGGAAAACACAAACAAATCTGCGACATACTCTCAGACAAAGACGTAGACAAAGGCAAAAATATAGACATAAACACAATCATGTCACTGTTTTGTCCTAAACCAGTAGTGTGGGGAATAGATTTAAGTTATTTTACTTAAACGAGTGTTTATTTCTTTACTTTGTGAAATGACTGGTTAAATCATGATTTGATTAACAAATAGAGTCCGTGTTGCCGCACAGTAATAAATCGAAGACGTCAGAATAGGGCAAGCCGAGTGTGTCATTGATGTCCGTGCCCCCTTTTGACTTTCTGTGATCTATTACTGCGAAAATCTCGGCAAAATTGAATGCACTTGTATTAAATGATGAAAAAGCCAAACGTTGTCGATTGTAATGGTGACGTCATCAATGCGTCTGAACTCTGATATATCATAAATTATGCAAGAATCAAAATTCCTTTAGGATTCAGCTTATCGTGTAAAAGTAAGCATATGCTACTATGGGAAAACATAATTTGCTATGTAAAAGATTAAAAAAAAAAAGGAGCGACTTATGAGTTACCATTTCCACAAGATACCGGGAGACAATCATCAATGTTATACTCGCACCGTGCACCACTGAATCCTGTTTGGCAGCGACAACTAAAGCCATTCACCTGATCAGTGCAATTTCCTTAATGAAATAATTTTAAAGAGTTATTTTTCTTCCATTTTTGAATATGACTGGCGGCAATAATTAAATGAAAAGAAAAGGGCAAAACAAAATCATGCAGTACCGTTAATACATGGAGATGACTGACACTCATCAATATTTACGTCACAGTCTTTTCCAGTGTAGCCAGCTTTACACAGACATTTGTAATCATTAATTTGATCAAAACACGTCCCTGAAAAAGTATACACATACCAAAGCTATGAAAACAACTATACTGACGTAAATCAAACTTTTACAAATATCACTGTAAATGCCAATGATTACAAAAAATAGTGTTAGAATAACTGCTAGCGTTAAAAATAATCCTGGTCACTTCTAAAGTTATTTCTAAAGCCGTTGTTCAAAGTAATGCAAGAGCCTCAATAAAGCTACCTTTTAAGCTATTGTTAGGGCTACTGCTGAAGCTACCACTCGAGCTACTGCTAAAGCTAGCTAATTTTCAATTTTAATTTTTTTGCAAGCTACTACTAAAGTTATAGCTAAAGCTACTGCTTCAACCGCAACCACAGTTGCAGGCTTAGCTTATTCAGTCGATGCCAGAGCTAATGCTCTTAGCAGTGTCTGGGCTTGTGCTAATGCCTGTGCTTTCGCTGTTTTATTTTGGAGAGTAATAATACAACGAAATGAATTATTTTAATACCGTAAAAGCAAGGATATGACAGGCACTCATCGACATTCTCATCACAGTGAGTACCAACGTATCCTGGGTGACAATTGCAGATATATCCATTGACCAGGTCAGTGCAAGTGCCTGGTTAAGGGAAAGAAAAAAGAAAAGAAAGTGAACAAACCTACCTACAAAGCAAAATTAGAATTAAAACCATGAAAGTTTTTTCGAAGAACATAATAGAACCTGTTCTAAAAGGTTTTCGATTCCAAGCATTAATAATTGCAACAACAGCGGCAGCAGCAATAACGACAGCAACAGCAGTAATTGAGCGGTTTTAAAAAAGAAGACAGACACGGAAACACATATGTAAGTAAGTGTTCATACCGTTTACACAAGGCGACGAAGCACACTCATCCTGATTTTGATCGCAGTGTCTTCCCACATAACCTGGGTCACATCGGCAACTGTAATTGTTGATACCATCGGTGCAAAGGCCTAACAGCACAATAAGAAAAAACAAATGAACAAACAAACAACAATAGTGTTATACAAAAATTAAGTAGGAAGAAATCGAACCCTTATTATGGTCAGGTATGACATGAGAGAATTATAGCACATTCAGATTCTGACAAGGAAAGACATGCAAGGCTCGATTGCCAACGAGGGTCTTCAGAAATATTCTTAATGACATAAATTCGAAGATAATGCCCAGTTGTATGCATATTTAAATGACAGAAAAGAACAAAAATCATGAAATAAATTCCGTAAACCAGTTTTCCAATTCGAGCTGTTCAAAAAATCAGATGCACTCTCTTGCAGTTTCTCTGAGTTCACTACGAACACAATCGACCAGTACAAACTGCCAAGTCTTTCAGACGCATCAATATCGTCATTAGACGCCTTGCTCACCTCGGGAACACGTTCAGGCTCGAAATGGTACGGTTCTACTGCAGCCGTGATTTTTTCATGGAAGGGTTGTACTCAATGACGTCAATCAAGATGGTGGCGAAACTTTGGGGGGTATTCTATCTCTGTTAAACATTTTGTTAATGAATAGAAAAAAGAGTGCTTTCCTGGACCCTTCTTCTCCTTCAAGATAAAGTATAAGACAAATAGGTACCTGACGTGGGTTACATAGATCATGAGGTATTTGATATGGCTCTTTATCCACAAATTCTGGATTACTAAAGGATGCTGGGTGCGGCAAAACTGGTAAACAGTGCCAACATCGACAAGAAAGATGCTGAGGAAACTTAACCCCAAAGGAGGAAATTTTGGAGAAGATCACTTATCTCATCATTTCTTCATAATAGCCTTGATAATAACGTAAATATTAATCCCGATAAAGGCAACGACAGGTTACATATTTGCCGACAAAGCGAACTGGATACCATCTAATCTTCATGGATGACTTCGGTTGTGTGGAAAGGATGAAATTGAGCTTAATACTCTGAGCTAGAGTAGTCTTTAGTCAAAATATGGGAATGCAAATCTGATTCAAGAACTATAAAGTACTGATCCTGGCAAGAGACAAAGCGTTGACCTCGATATTATTCAACTTCTCAGCGAAATGAAATAAACTTTTTGAGAGTGGTGACAGCTGCAAAAAACATAGGAGCGATGGAGGGAAACGCAAAGCTACATGATCAGATAATAAAAATTGGATCAACTAGGGTATCTGATGTGTGTCAGAAAGGTTGCTGTACCCAATATGAATGGTGGAAATTAGATTAAAGAAAACTGTATCCGAGTGTAGCACTGATGGGTCTTCCCGAAGGGACTAAGAGTTAAACAAGGAATTAATTTCAAGTCCTTGATACTAGAACAAGAAAAAATATTAAAGAGACTCAGAGCTTTGAACAAAAGAAACTGACACCCCTCGTGGTTACCAAGAAAACGCCGACTAAAGTATGTGTCACTAGGCAAATGGAGCAGTAGGCCATATCGTAAATGGTTTTGGCTTTGTTGGTTTATAGTAGGAGGCACAACAAAGTGACAAGGGTAATAAACCGTGAGTTGGCATGAAAATACGGTCAAAGCGAGAAAATCTGAGCTCGTAATTCTAAGAAACATAAGCAGATGTCACGTGTTGGGTGATTGAAATCGCAGTCTTTGACGACACAAAGAGGAGGAGTTGACAAATATCAGGCTGAAATAGAGAGATTGTTAAAATGCGAATCGTCTAAAAAGAAAGTTCCAGTGATATCGGGGGTGTTGAGACTTTTAAAGGGGATGAAAACAATCTTGAGCGAATTGATGTAGACATTTACTTCAGGGGACAAAAAACCACTCTCCTTGGAATGACTAGAACCTGAAGAAAATTGGGAGACATGAAATTACATGTTAAAGGATATTTTGAACTTCTGGCAAGACTCAATAACGCGAGACGTTTACAGATCGAGGCTCTTGTTTCTAGTTTTGAGCCTCTCTGTCTCGCAATGAGAGTTAACAGAACCGTTTGAGGATATATTAGAGGCAGAATTTCTCCGCGTTGTATCAACTTTACTGAATTGAAGACGAGCAAAAAAAACTGAGACGACTTACATACGAGATAGGGATTATTATCCTTATTGGTTCTGAGTCACTGGATTGTCGAATTGCAGTCTCAGCACAATTCATATTAGTTTGTAGTCGTTAGGTATCGAATAAAAATTTTCAAGGGGCATTGTAGACTTACTCAACCTTTCCCTAACCTCTATTACTTTTAGTACAAGAGAAAACTTGACAATCAGTAGCACGAAACAGCTATTATCGCAAAATGTTTGTACAGAACATCCTGCAGGAACGGAATACTTCGACTTGGTAGCAGACCAAACAACCTTTACGATGCATTTATTGCCGAACACCAGTCGGAATAATCGACACACCTCAACGAATTAAAGGCGGGCACAGTTTACCGGAGTGGTCAAAGAAGAAGAGAAACCTCCTTGCCGTATATTATAGACTTGCGAATTACATTGGGAATGTTCACGATGACTAACCTACTGCGCAAACTACTTTCAACGACTGATTCCAGAAAGCTGGTTAACTAGCTTAGAATAGACTCTCATCAACGGATGTACAACTACCAGAACCATACAAAAGAACTTTAAAGCAAAACAACCAAACAACAATCACAACTAACAACTAACTTTCGCTACCTGAGTCAATTAAAGAACGTAACAACTCATCAGTCAGTTTACAAGAATCAAATTTATAACCTTATACTGGCCGAAAACTCTCGAATCCGATGACGATTTCATCTTAGCTCGTCGAGAGGTCAGTCATTACTCCCAAGAGTAATCCTTTGCAGATCTTAGCTCACCAAGAAGATCAGATTACCAGATCAAACCTATATTTGGCAAATATCTACAGAGACTACACGAAGCTAAAAATCGCAAACCGGTGCGCTACTTCTAAAAATAATTGCAACAACAATTACAATGACGATAGTGAGGATAATAATAACCAGAGTGGTTAGCAAAAAAATTGAAAGAAAAATACCTTGGACACATGGATAAGTCTGGCACTCATCAATATTTGTCTCGCATTTCGCCCCTGTGAATCCAGGTGGGCATTCGCACAAGTAAAAACCTGATCCTCTTGGTGCAACTGGTGAACAACTTCCGTTATTTTGACATTGGCAGTTAACTAAGGAAATAGTAATGTTAAAAGTGGTCGAGGCGCTGCAGATGTCTGTTGCTAGTAAGTGAAATATGGTGATTCTGTCTGAGGTGACGTTCCAGTGAAGAATGTTGTCTCTTAGCATTGCATCATTGGGGCCTCCACCCAACAGTGAAATAATGACAGGCATGCCTTCGGGATCAACTACATCAAACACCAATTCGAGGTTTTCGCCATATAACGCGTAGTAATCCTTGCGAGACGTAATATTAGGTGGATGGTTGACTGCAAAATATCGAGTGGATATACAAGTAGGTCGTTGTTGTCACACACTGGGCTGAGAAAACAGTCTCAGTTTGAAACTTTAGAACAAAATTTTAAACACAATACGTTCCACTATTTTTCTTTCCTCAGCATATACAGTGTTTACAGGATATAGGGTTTCTTACGCATGCAGATGGAATTCTCCGAGTGCAGTTGAATTTCTTGACGGGGAAGTTATTCATTGTACGTATTCGGAAAGACCTTACGAAGTAGACGAGAACAGAAATGTTTGAGCTTACAGAAACACAAAACAATACTAAAATAAATTTGGCCACTTTACATTTTCTACGGAGATCCATTAAACCAACAAAAATTCTAAACATGCACCGGTAATAGTTACGGTAAGTTGGAAAGTCTTAAAGGAGGTCAATAAACGGACTAAATTCGAAACAACAACTATATAAAGCCTTTGAGCATGCTTTGATTAAGCCGAAATGTCATTGACCTAAGCTGAGCTTTAAGGCTCATAGATTTATATTTCAAGACCAAATCAAAACTTTCGAGTAACTGAAAATACCTGAAAACAATTTTTCAGGTGCTGGTTTGATTATAGCTGACATTGTTTTTATTATAAAACCATTGCTAGCTGTTTAGACGAAAAGGAGCTATAAAAAATAATGCGCATCAGTAAAATTATCTTAATTAATCAAATAACTGGTAAGAATTGATAAGATAAGTGGAGGACCAAATAGCCCCATTTGAGGTTTAACTGCCTTTCTATTTGTTTGTGGCTTTTCATTGGCACAGATTGTGTATTAAATAGATCTTAAAATGCAAATCGACTTTCTTTCATCATATTTATAGTATTCGTTTTTGGGCGTATTACATTTTACCCTTTCACTACCTACTACGTATATGCTACTTTCATTTGTAGAAGAACAAAGAAACAGAAATACAAGAAGGTCACCTTGCCGTTTCGTCCAAGTGTTTTTATCAACATCGGGAAGACACTGAAAACACCAGTCACCAGGATGTACTTCGTTCGGAGCGAAACAATAATTGTTAATGAAGCACGAATTATCCTAAACCAAAGAAAAAATTAAGATAATCAATATAATAAATTGATAAAAAAATAAAATAAATGCACATAAGTGGAACTTAGTATTACAAAAAAAAAAATAGGATTTCAAATACAAGAAAGAGTGCTTCAATACCGCAGTACTCACTGAGGTTATGCTGATAGGGTTAGCACACTCACCCAAGATATTTTTTCGCAGATTCTCACAAAAAAATGGAAGTGGCTCGCACCATCATTTAATCTTGAGAGGTTCGGTTGCCTGATTCAGTCAGAGTCTTTTATGGTTTACGAAATAAAATGCCCAACCTCTCTTTTGATTCTTCTCGCAGTATTTGCACATAAGCCGCACAAATAACATAGATACCACTTAGCGTCTTTTACCTTAAGATAGCATCCGTTTGATACATTGCACGCCATACAAGCTGAGTCGTAGGAAATGAGGGTCAAATTTTGATTGCTTTTGTGAACACCGTCATTAGACACAGATACTTTTAGTCCCGCAGCAGGAGTTCCACCGATATTTTCGTCGAAAAAGCCTTGCTTTACTGGTGAGTCTGGTAGGAAGCAATCTACGAGAAGCAAGTCGACCATGATCCCAGGAAACCTAAGCTCTCTTGTTTTTGGATTCCACGAACTGTTTACAACCTTTAAGTCGAAAAAAAGGGTCATAGTGTTTAGCGCACAAAATAAAAAGAAAACATAAAAAAAGGTTAACAATGAATTCAATAAAAGTAATTAAAACGATAACTAATGTTAGTAATAGGATTGAGTGGAGTCCAATTCGATCTGTAATCATACGTGTGATAACAAAATTGGACGACCGCGAAGCGGGAGTCCGATTTGTTCTTCACGCGTATGATTAACTGACCGAATTGGATGATACGAAGAATTTCCCCTCAAAAGAAGAATAGCGAAGGAACTCGTTTGGATTGTTAGCATAAACATTTCTGCTATAGTGTAAATCAAATCATCACTGTCGTCTAAACTATTGTTATTGTTAAACGAAAAAACTTTCCCATTTAGAAGAAAGCTCTAATTGAGGAGTCGATACACTGTTTCTATGATGACTGAGACCAAAGTTGGGATTGGTTGATGTAAACTACAATTTTAAAGTGATTGGCTTATTGAACTGTCCAATAACAAAATTTCGGATAACATATATTGGCAAGTGAATAAGTGGAAAATAGGAACTGTTTAAACCAATCAAAATCGAGAAAAGTGTAATGTTTATGATTAGGAGAATAATTATATTGATAATGATAATAATCATAATAAAAATAAAAAAATGATAACAATAATGGAAATGGTAATGACAATGATGAAGATGATGGTGATGACAAATATATCGCTATTAATGACAATCACAAAAGTTGTATTTATTGTAATGATTGCAATATCGGCAATATTGATGAAACAGAATGATACAGTTGTACCTTTGATCATGTGAATGAGGTTAAACTTAAAAGTTTTCTATCGTGCCAAGTTAGGAGGTTTCTTAATCTTTTATCTTAAGACGTAAATCAGGATACGTTCTTATTTGCAGTTGAATTGACGGAGATAATTTTTGATCCCTTCCTACTCAATTAAACTTTTCTTGGAGGGTAAACAACGATAATAGGACTAGTTCATTTGTTATTAAAGTAATGTATCAGTTTGTTTTCTTACCTTAAACTCTATTAAATGACAAGTTAAATTTGTAGAGTTAAGCCATCCAGTTCCCATCACTGTGACTTTCTTACAGGGGCGAATTCGTCGATCACACAAACCATCTCTTTGCAATCTGATTAAGAAACCACAGATAGTCTTTTTTAATGAGCCCAAAGCACTCTTGCTGCTGTTCTTCTCTCAAATGTTTTATCAGCTTTAATAAAAATCCTTACCGTCATGAAAAATGATCCGTTATTGGTTTAACGGCACGATACCCAAATAAATAAAGAAATGCATAACAGTTCCATCAGTTGATATGATTGAGGGAAACTATGGTGGTGGGAAAAATTGCCCGTAATAATCGAGTAGCACTTATTCTTACTTTGAGATGCTTGGCTTTTGGTAGAGAGAAATGGAACAGTCCTCTGCAGTGTAGTCCTTGTAGCAAACGCAGGAACCATTGACACAATCGCCATTGAAAGCACAATCATTCGGACAAAGGAGTTCCGAAATCTCCTTCTGTAAGGAGCCCATTTTTTCTCTTCCATCGCTGCTTTCATTTGAATTGGCTGACGACGCATTAATTGCGGCTACATATCCGCATTCATTTGTTAACATAGAAACAATGCCCATAGCAAACGAATGATCACCTGTTAACTGCAAGATAGACATGATAAAGAAACATAAATTACCTGTAACAGGTGTGAGACCAGAGATGGTTTGATGCTACTCTACGCTGCAAAGAGAAGTCCTTTCATAAAAAAATAATAAATTCAGCTTTATTGCGGCACACATGCCTAACTAACCATACAGTTGAATGGGATTAAGTCTAAAATTATCACCACTTATTGGTGTTACCACCGACGCCTTTGTTTGGAAGCCCGGCATATCAACTCTGCCGACTCTCCTTTAAATCCGGTGATGATGGCGGCTTACTCCCTGACGTCTATTTACACCTCGTCAGAAAAAAAGGCCAGCTTATTAGTGAACCTATGAAAGGACCTCTTGTTGCAGCGTTTAGATCACCTCTGATGAAGGCACTAGACAGGAGTGGCGAAACGTTGGGTCTATGAATTGTAACTTCTCGGGGTTACATTCATTAAATCTTTAAACCAGAGTAGCATCTAACCATCATGTCTGATTGTCCACCTGGTTGCCATGTGAACTTTAATATATTTTAGGTGTGGGACCATTAAATGGTCAAGGAAAACGTTACTTCGTTTCCCAATGATTCATAAGGTAATGCTTTCCTTTCATATGCCTCACTGAATAGCTACAGATAAATAGCATGCTGCACTAAACTATGTACCGAAACGAACGAAAGTGTTGTGGATGCCCTCTGGAAAGGTATGCTATGGAAATCAAAGAATTTTTCCATTCTATCATATGAAATGTAATTTTCTCTAACATGTTGCCCTTTTGTATTCTGTGTTGAACAGACCCGTTTCTTATGACCTATAGAGTCGGCGACGGCGAGCTCAGAAGCGCTACCTAATAGTAAAGATCGATAAAGAACCAAACGATTTCACGCCTTAAAAAGAAAGTTGACGAGTTTTAATACCAAACCATGTGAATCACATCTTTGTAATACAACACCTCACGCGAAAGAGCTCTATGACGCTTTTAAAGGCCATTTATATTGACACCTTCAAGTTACTATTCTACTGAGTCATTTTGTACCTACCGAGATATCAAGAGAACAGCTGTCCACAAATGATTGCACATCGACGCCCTGATTTGCACAAATTTTCCCAACTTTGCTATTCGCTATCCTCTCAACACAGTAATTAGTTGCATTTTTGAGGGGGATCACAGTGGCAGGTAATGCTCTCCCGAAGCGATGACGGTTCTCAGACGGAGGAAGCTTTTTAAATAATTCATAATCTTCAGCAGTCAACTCATCAGAGTAATATACTTCTCTCTTTTTTATAAGGTCGCACAGAGTGAACGTTGTTTTTCTACGTTTTATGAAAGTTGGAACATGAAATGAAGCCTGTCCACTACAAAACGGTGCATAGTCCGCCGTAGTATCATCTATATTTGGGGGAAGTGTATCAAAATAGCTTGTACCGGGCTGCAGTCTAACAAAGAGAAAGGAAATGAAGATATACAGATTGAAAATAACAAATATGGTAGCCTCTTTGAAATAATCTATCAGCAAAAGCATTTCGTCTAAAGAAGAACCACCAAGTAATCAATTGTCCTAACCATCTAAATATTAGATACGGAGACATCATGCGAAACAAAGGAGCACAACTGATCCGTATGCATAATGATGGCTTACGTAGGGAGTTCCACTACGTCGAGCCGAAAAATTACAAATTTTGTTCCTAAATTCAGTAAATAGATACAATAAGCAAACAAGATGTATGCCCGAGAAACAAGAGTAGCGTTTGGAACTGCGCCAAAAAGGTTTAATATAATAACTTCCCGAAGTTGGAACTTGAACACAAAAGAACATATTGTATGGATTGAAGCTAGTACCTTTGCTGTTCACCATAACTTTGGATACTCCCTTTTTCGTACAGGCAGATACCAGACTCGTCATTGCGTGATTTTGCTCGTTGAGTTATAATGGTAACATCGATTCCCCAATAATTTCGCACGATATCCACTTGCGCTCCCGTTGGAAAAATCACCTAGAATCAGTTGGACCAAAAATTTGTGCAACAAAATATCGTAAAATGATATAAAGAATACACACTAACAATAGACGCAATTTAATGAAACAAGAGTGAGAAATTGGGTGGCCTGTTCTTGATGGTTCACCAAAACTCCACTGTTATCTCTTATCCTTTCTTTTTCCCAAACTGTTTTCAAGCCTTAGTTAAAGACATATCACAACGGAATGAAAAGGTAAGTGGAGAAGTAAAAGGAAGTTTAAACAAAATGACATGCCCAAAGTTACGTGAAATGAGAGAAGAAAAAACTTTTATGATGTGATTGATAAAACATACATTGCATTCGAATAAGCTTCAAAAGGAATTCTCATGGTCAAGTGGATAAAAAAACCCCTCCATTTCTGAATTAATGTGTGTTTAAATTTGAATACGGATAAACCTTCTATTGAGAAATTAAGTTCTCGAAGAATTACCGTGTAGTCATTATTTCCACCGTTGAATTTTTTCGCTAAGTGAATTCCCGGCCTCAGGCACTTTTTGCTTCGTAATTTGACTTGCAAGGGTGTAGAGTGTGTATTTTGAAACATCAGGTCCTTGTTGCAACAGTTAAATTCAATGACATCATTGTGATCTCTAAGAACTGCCCCACAGTTGCATGTCACTCCACGACGATTACACGCCCACTGTCTTGTGTGGACCTATCATAAGAAAAGTTTAATTTACAAGTTCAAACAGCGATGCGACGACTGCAATTTCTGTTTACAACTACTTGTCCAATGTTACTCACTTTTATATAACATCATAAATCCAAACCGTGTGGGGTTGCACATGTAACGGAAAGGGGAGCCGAGTGTCTTTTACCAACGCCCGACGTAAACTGTTTTAATTCTATGTTAGAGCTATTGTTTTCGAATGATAAGCGTAGTGCAGAGGTTTAGGCTCCAAATCTAAGTCTAAGTAAACGAATGAATTTTAAATCAATAAATAGACTATAAAGGGTTTTATCAAAACTGAATTGTTTTAACGTTGTCGTCTGTACGCTAACGTATTTATTTGAAAGAATCCGAATAAGAAAGTATAAATCAGCCAAAAGCACCTAGCTAACTACATTGAACAACCAACTGAAGAAGAGAATCATTGTGTCATATCCCAAACTGGGCATATGATCTTGACTTTGGTTGACTTTTTGAATCAATCTTGTCGAATTTAATTAAGGCAAACCTATGGGGTTGAAATTAATACATTTTGGGTTTACTTACCTCAAAGTTTTTTTCTTGATTTCTGTATAAGACAAAATCTCCATGGCCCATGAAATCAAATCTCCTGGAAGGAAATGAATCAGAATCTCAAGACCTTTTTACTTATTAACCAAAATACGGTCAGTTAGCACTATACCTGGTAGTCCCTAACTTTTCCATGGCGTGGTAGTGCGGATCCGTATAGGCCTTACACTGCTCTACGTGGGTCATTATAATGGAAACCTAGAACAGAAAAATGGGCACATAAGACAGCATTTTAGCTATAAATTGCTGTCCTTTTCTGTATAACTGACAAACAAACAAACAAAACAGACAAAAATTAACAAATGCAACATCATCGCTTCTCTCGAAAATTTCAGTTGAGAAAAATGGACCGCAGCTTTGTTTTTTGATACTAATATACAAAGTTAGCCAAGCCTAAGAGCGGAGCTCTTAGTTCATTTTCCAGCCCTTCACTGAACTTAAACACTTTGTCTTATAAACTACGGTGTTATACAAGAATTTCCAGCCCCGAGAGAAGCCATGACAACACACGCTAAAATGTACGATATTTTTTCACTTGTGTTTGGTATTGCCAATCAGCTGCTGGCACGTCAAGCGCCTTTTGTGCCACTCGGTCCAGCTCATCAATGAACGGCAAAGCCTTTCACCATTCTCAATCCAAGGTCGTTATGTCGGAATCTTCTCGGAATACGGCTGCTAAAACACTGAAAAATCCGTATCGCTTACGGAAAGTGACGTTTAAACTTTTCTTGAAGGGGAAGAAAACCAAGATGCGAAAAAAAAAAAAAGTGAGAGTTGCATATTTAGTGGCTTTGGTAATGGCAACCGAGGGTCGATGTTCTCACAACTTGCAAAGCGATCAACACGTCTGCTAGTCAGTGGTATTACAAGCAGCTTAGGACCCTAGTTGATATACCAGATGTTTTGACCGAATTTCGACGACAGGGAATGATTTCTTCTTCAGATGAAGTGTATGATGTCAGCATCGGTTGAATATTCTATTGAGCGTGACTGATAATTTCGGTTTTGCGAAAATAAGTCAAACTTGAAAGAAACGACGACAAACGACTTCAGTAAGGACATCACCGGTCCTCTTGCGCCACGAATGTTTGATTTAAAGGAAGGAAAGCTATAACTTGAATATCATAATTGAAATTGATGATGGAGAGGAACTTAAGATTCCACCATAAAGATATCTGTAGAAACCTTTGAATAATATCTGGATTTCATTTATACATCATAGAAATCAATTCCAAACATCAATCAAGTTTGCGTGTTAGTATCAAAGCTCAGTTAATATCGTTAAGGGCATACTAAAGAGGTTGAAAAAATTTGGATGGTTTCTCTCATGTTTTCAGATAAATGAATTTACTGGAAGGAGGAGTCGTGGCAACATGTTAACATGAAAAACAACAATAAGTTTTATTGATATGTAAAAAGTTTTCATTTGAATATCAAATGCAACTCTTTGTACTATATTTCAACCTAACGATTTTCCACAACTTGTAAACACCATCATGAAATAATTAGTCATGAAAATCCATGTCATCTGCCAAGCCATGTCCAGAATAAACTACCAGGATTGAGGAGGGAGTATTTAGGAATAGTCTCGTTTGTTATTTTTGCTTATCGCTCCCGTTGCCAATGTTTTGACGAGGTTGGGCTGTCAGGGCAAAGGAACTAAGGATTTAAGCAGGCAAGCAGATTTAGGGGAATTATTCAAAGGAAAATTGACTTCTTTTAAGCCCTGAAACTATTATTGTGAAAAGTCATACTTGTGCTAGGTAACTAATTCTTACTCTGATAAATTAGTTTTAAGAAGGGTACAGTTTTTACAACAAAAATTTGATCCATAGGCTGTGCACATTTATGTATTACATGAATATTAACTGATGCTAGGAGATCTAAGAATATTCAAAAGAATATAACGCTTGGTTGAAAAATTAGAATTCAGCATGGGCCGGATAAACAAGATTCTTTGGAAAAGAAATGTGTATTAATGAAAAAGCTGAAAAATTTTATCACAGTCCCCTGCCTGTACCTGTACCTGTACCTGTACCTGTATGACACGTAGTAGCCATTCAAGGTAGCTGCACTGGATTTTAATGTTTAAACACACATACCCATACAGGTTTCCTATAACCCTGTATTTCAAGTCTCAACAGGAGAACAAATAAATTCCAAGTTCCTATTTCTTCAGTTTAGGCTGGTCAGCTAAGATTAAGAAAAACTTTCATATGACGACAGGATCAAGACATTTTTACTACTAAGTGATAAAGGTAGCTTACCTGGAATAATAACTTTCATGTGCACTTTAGACCAAGTTTATACCGATAACAGGGAAAATCTCCTTTTCAGAGAAAAATAATAATTGAGAATCGGTACCAAACCGCAGCCCTGGGTCAGCCATAAATAGAGTGCTTTAAAAATATCAATTTGCTTATGCGCAAAAAACTATCCAAGGTAAGATAGTGAGAGTGAATGAGACTAATAATGGCCATTTTATTTGATTAAATATCCAGAGGAGGACAAAAAGTAGGATATGGTCTGCACAACTCTCTTATTTTAGTTTCTTATCCATTAAACCTAAGGCTTTAATATTCTTGACTTTGTGCATTAAGTGACACCAATTAATTTCATCTTCATAAGTCAAAATACAAAAAAATTATCCATTCATCTATGTGCCCTAACCATTAAAGGGTAGGAGGCAGGTCAAAGGAAAATCATAAATTGAAATAGGAGGGCTCCCGTTAATTTCGGTCCTAATTAAAGGGAGCTCCGAACTTTTCCAGATTTCTACCCTTTAAAACTCATATCTTGTGACCAATTGTTAAGAAAAAATTTCTAAGTTAAGTCCTGGAACATTCTATAGAAAGGTCTAGAACCCGAAGTCATCCAGCCGTGATCTTCTTGTATAACAACATTCTGGAACGTTCTATTTATTTTATAATTACTCAGATTTAGAAACCGTGTTAATCTTCTTAATTTAGTTCTTTAGAGAAGTTTCTCGATCTTTGGACTTTATGTATATAAGAGCGATAGTTTCATCAAAAAAGAGAGAAGTGTGAAGAAGCTTAGTGCTGTAAAGTCGAGAAGTCAGCTACGAGGAAATAAATCAGTTTTTTGCTGTTACCAACGATCCTAAGTTTTGTCTAGGAACAACCCTGCTCTTATCGACACTCGCAACATTGGGGACCTGTACGGGAGAGCAGAAACTTGTTTTCTGGCGTAAAAGAAGGTTTTATTGTTATCCTGTGTGAACATCTGTTGACTGTGTGTCATATAATTTGGAGAAGTTTATCGAGTTAGGCAAAATATTTGGCCCGGAAGGAGCTGAGTTGCTTTCATTTGTGGAGAAACGTCGAGAGGAAAAACGCGAGGAGTAACGAAGAAAAGAAGACGAAGAAAAAGAAGAGAGATTGAGAAGAGAAGAAGAGGAGAAGGAAGAGAGACGTAGAAGGCAATAGGAGGAGAGGGAAGCTCGACGACAAGAGCGCGAAATAAGAAACCTTCAGGCGGAGGCTGAGCTTCAGAGACAAAAGGTGGAAGCAGAAGAAGCTCGGAGAAGACATGAGCTAGAAATGAAGAATGTTTAGAGTAAGAACAGACCAATCAAGGGCCTGGAGGTCAGGCACATAATAAAGAGGACAGAGTGAAAGATCCTAAACTACCTTCCTTTGTGGACGGAAAAGATGATTTGGATGCTTATCTCAAGCGATTTGAGGGATTTGCATCTACTGCAAAATGGGAGAAAGGTCTACTCCCGCCCGTCAGAAGAAGCGGCGTCTGATTACGACAAAATGAAGATAGCCCTTATGAAAAGGTATGACCCTACAGAAGATGGTTATAAGCGTAGATTTAAGGCCTCAAAGCCTGAGATTGACGAGAGTCCAGACCAGCTGCAGTTTATTGTTCGATTGTTTACTTACCTGATTCGGTGGCTTGAGCTATAAAAAACGGAAGGGAGCTTTGACGGACTAAAGAACTTGATTTTTAAAGAACGATTCATCAATTCAAGGCCTAAGGAAGTTGCTGTTTACTTGCATGAACGTGCACCTGAAACCCTAGAAGAGACGGCGAAAATTGCTGACCAGTACTTAGGGGCGCATGGGAAGCGTGTAATTAGTCCCGGGCGGAACAAGCCGCCTACACCACCGGAGAAGGATGCCAACAAGAAGCCACCAACTGATTCAACACCACTGCAATGTCACAGATGTAATTTCCTACCAGGAAACGCTATTTGTATGGAAGGCATGGCCATGAAGCAGGAAACTGTAATTCCGATGTGCCAAAGTCAGGAGGGCAAAACAAGAACGGTATCCCTATGCCGCGAAACCAGCTTAGTGCCGCATGTTTAGTGCAGTCTTCTCCACTACAAGCTACGGCATAAGATATTCAGATATTCAGTCATGCATTGAGGGTGACCAACTCCTTTAAGCCTCTGGTAAGAAAATCTCTTTATTGAGTAGTGCCTGCGTTCAACCTTAATCCGGAGCGCGGGGCAAGATGTCAGTTGTCAAAGGGAAGATAGGCGATGTGTTAAGAGATACTGGACGTAGTGGTATCGTAGTGAAAAAAGAGCTCGTCTCGGAAGAACAGTACACAGGTGACTTTAACTGTATGTTGTTGTTTGACAATACTGTGAGGAAGGTACCAATTGCTCGAATCACATCAGAAACCCATTACCTCTCTGGGGAAGTTGACTTCCAGTGCCTTCCTGACGGGATCTATGATCTGATAATCGGCGATGTGGCAGGCGCCCGAATAGCAGACGATCCAGACCCCGGCTGGCAGGAGGCATGTGCGGTCACTACCAGGAGTCAAGCTTAGAAGGAAGGAAAGCACAAGCCGCAAGCAGTCCAAAGAGTGCAATTGGGGATAGAAACGAGCTTGTGAGGTTGCAGCGCGAAGATAAAAGCCTGGAGAAGCACTTGGACCGAGGAGACATTAAAGTGAAAGGAAAGCAGGGGGTGAGCTTTGAAGAAAAGGGCGGTGTGTCTTACAGTAGCTACAAGCATCCTCATGTAAACGGCAGTAAGCCGGTAAGGCAAGTGATTGGCACCAACGCCTTTGCGACGTCAACTTATGGAAGTAGCTCACGAATCTGTCTGGGAGGCCATATGGGTGTGAAGAAAACCGCTAACAAGATTCAGAGAGCATTTTACTGGTCAGGTATTAAAGGCAATGTTTTTAGACACTGCAAATCGTGTGATATTTTCCAGAAGACGGTGAACAAAGGGTCAGTACCTAAGGTGCCGCTACAGAAGATGCCACTGATTGACATACCGTTCAAAAGAGTAGCCCTTGATCTTATTGGTCCGATAAGTCCACCTGGTGAGGAAGGCCACCGATATATCCTTATACTCGTGGACTATGCTACGCGTTGTCCTGAAGCCGTCCTTTTGAAAAACATTGACACTGAAACGGTAGCTGAGGCTTTGGTTGATATCTTCCGCCGCCTAGGAATTCCAGAAGAGATTCTAAGGGATTTAGGCACACAGTTTGTGTCTGATTGCATGAAGGAAGTTGCACGCCTTTTGATTGCTAAGCAGCTAACCACCACCCCTTACCATGACACAGAAGTTCAACAGAACTCTGAAGATCAAACTGAAGAAATTTTGCAGCGAGCAGTCGAGACAGTGGCCTAAATTTTGTCGACCGTGAAGTAGCCCAGAAATCTACCGGATTCTCTCCATCTGAGCTTCTCTATGGAAGAGCTGTAAGAGGTCCCATGGTCATTCTCAAAGAGCTGTGGACAAAAGAAGTCGAGGCCCCGGAGGTGAAGAATGGCTACCAGTATGTCTTTAAGGTACGAGGAAAGCTAGAGGACAACTTGAAAATCGCCCATGAAGAGTTACAGAAAACCTAGCAGAAGGGAAGACACTATTGTGATCGTAAGACTAAAGTGAGAACCTTCTAGCCAGGAGACAAGGTTCTTGTGTTACTACCGACTGATCAAAATAAGTTACTTATGCAATGGAAAATTCCCTACGAAGTTAGTGCTGTAGTGGGTACCAATGATTACAAAGTGAAAATAAAAGACAAGCTGAAGGTCTACCATGCTAAGCTCTTAAAGAAGTACATCGAACGAAAAGAGGAGAAAAGTGGTACGTCCAAGCATAAAAATTTTTGGTACTGGAATTTTGCCTTCACTTGTTTGTTATTTCTCCTATAACAGTTTTTTGCGGTCTTTAGCATAAGAGGCAATTTTGATCTGCTTCATTTCTGCAGCTTTCTTGCATAAAGCAAACAGTTCTGTCTTTTTCTTCCTTTGCCACCATCACTTCTCTTAATGTCTCTCTCACTTTGAAATTCGAGAAAATTTTGGCTCGTTTTCTCTACCATAGCACGTTACCCTTTATATCGCTGAAAGCGCCCCTGCACTTTGCCTCGTCCTCAGGCCGTAATTTCGGGACCAGATCACTGATTTGCGGGAACTCGGAAGTGACCTATTACTTAATGTCACATATTTCTCCCGAATATGTAATCCTATTGCTCTGTTTTTGTTTTCATTTTTTTTTTCTTGCAGAGCCTGTTTTACTGATATCTTTGTGTTTGCCAGCCAGAGGGTTAATTTTCAGTAAGAAAATATACCGTATTTAAGAGCCAATGTCAGCATGCATCAAACAAACAGCGGCAAGTCACCCAAATTTGTTTTCCCTCCTACTTTTATATTTTGTAGCCTAATATGTTCTAATAATTGTGGTGTAGTGTTTTTGTAAAAATATATTTTAGTTTTCGAGAAATCATTTTTTTCGTTCGACCGCTCAAATATGCAAATTTTCACCGTGAATATTATCCGATTTGTGTGACCTCATGTATCGAATGTACTAGACCTACGGTATTTCCGTGAACATAATCCTTTGCTTTATCATCTAAACTTAGTCCCCTGTCGTTATTGAAGCTGCCAAGGAAATATTTATTTTTTGGTGAATATTTTTGTCCGACATACTTTTCCTATGTCGAAAAGTAGCATCAAAACAAAGACAGTTTTAACAATGACCGATATGACACAATCTACTGAGCTTCAAGCTTTTAAAAGACCAAAGGATGGTTAGAAAGTTACTGTAAAAACTTCTTGGTGTATTTGCGTTGTTCTATCTCGAGACGAACTCAAAGTCCGGCAAAAATTACTTGATAGCGACTATGAAATGTACATAGTGCGCCTACTTGTCGCCACCGTTAACTGGCATAAATCACTACAACTTGCAAAAAAATCTAACATAACACTCTTATCTTGTTTATTTATGATTTTATTAGCTGTTTCGATCATCACGTTAATTATGCTCTACCACATTCTAGCCAGATTTGAGTTCCAGTTTATATATCTTCTCTAACTTATTATATCAGTTGCGTGACAAGCGTGACACAGAAATTCAAAGATGAATCATACCCTTTGCATGACATCTAGAAAAACCTTTCTGGAATTACTGCATTCAGAAAACTGAAATGTCCAGATCCATCAATGATTCCTTGCCGGCTGAAGTCAAAGTATGGTTACAGTGGTCAATTTGATTGACAAGCTACATACTGATTTAGCTAACTGATCAGTTTTATAAGCGTCTCATCTTACATGCTAACATGGAGATTTGCTATTTAGTTAAATCGTTCGCTGGTGGAACTTGTGGGTTTAGTTATCAAGAAGACCAAGTCGTTCCCTTGCGTGATTGTTAAAAAGACATTTTATGTCACTTGCGGAGTTGCAAGTTTTCGGATCCAGAAAATGAAATTGATCTTGTTTTGTCGCGTGCCGGCATCTTCGAGACGCCAAAAGATACCGATGATTTTACAAATTGCCCCACTCACAGATCAAATCTCGGTGTTGGGTGGAATCGTAGTTCCAATAGCAGATGTAAGGTGCCAAAAGAAATCTTCGGCCATGGTAAAGGTTAAGTCGATTCCAAAAGCTGATAGGGGAATTAGCAAGCGTGTATCACAGATAATACTCAAGATGTCTGGAAAATTCATACAATCTGGCTTCGGTAAGTAGGCTACTTACTACATGAGCAAAATTACGCGTGACGTCAGAGTTAAGTCTCGATTGGGAATTGATCAATAGGCTACCAAAAATTCAGACAGAGTCGGAGTTTTCTGAAGTAATGTCTGAGCACTTTGTTGGCTTTCCGCCGTATGGGGGGACGCGTAATTAATGCACACGGTGGTAAAGGGCCCTTCCGCACTAGCGACCAGACGCTGACAAAACATGTTTCTCTTCGCCAAAATCACATCAGAATTTGTCCTTGCTAAATGTCAAGTGTGCTGCACGTATTAGCACCACCAGGGAACCCCTTTACATAAGACGGCGGGGGTGCGCGCCTGGAATTTCGAAAACGATCGCTATAAAATTATAAAAGGTGCGTAAGTCTTATCCGTGTGGGAGTGGCAACAATTAGCCTGAAAAAACAAGTCTTTATGTCCTTTCTGTTTTTTTCAATGCTTCCCTCGCTCCTACAGAGGATTCATGCAAATATGAGAGCCGTGCCGCGTTTACATTGAACAGGTAGAAAAGGTCGTCCAGAATGAGTCTTTCGTTCTGTAATGAAAACCCCAATAAACTCACTCAGAAATGACTCATTTCGAATAAATTTTACGCTGGTTATTATGTGGCAACCGGTATGAACTCGTTCTTGTACAAAACTCATTCGGATATCATCTTAAAGGCCCCTAAAAGTATTTATTCCCAGAGCATCACGCTTTGCTCGCCTATCTGAACACTAAAAATTTCAGTAGCGTTGAAGCAACAACCCGCTTTAACTGCTTCGCTGCCGCTAAAACAACGATTAGTGAAGAAAGCACATATTTTAATATTTTCAATTCAACGTAAACAAAAATCTTTATAAATGGTAAATATTCACTTGTGTCGGTATCAACAATTTCGTGACTAGCTTATGATATAAATGAGGGAGGGGAAAACGATGCTGACATCCTCTCTTTAGAAGTTTTATTTTTGAATTCTGTCTTTAACTTTTTGGCATTTACTCTTTGAAAATTCATAAATGCTTTTTCAACGTTGTAAAGAGGTATTACACATGTCCACATGTCCAAAACCGGAATTATGAAGTCAACTTAATTTCAATGAGTTTGAAACTTTCCTCTACAGCACATGAAGTGAGTTTAATGTAGTTACATTTCTTTTTTGTCTTTTTCATACATATGACTATACCAGTCTTAAAGACGGTAATTTCTTTACATCATAATGATTACATTTTATTTATTCCTTCGAAAAACATTTCATAAAGTAGGCAGTCAAATTTGTTAGATCCCCTGGGAGCAAAAAATGCTTGTCACGAAAACGCTTGCCAATAATGGATGAAGTCGAGCGTCTGTGTTCTTAAATACGTTGGTGCAGATGGCGACGTGTAAAACCAACATATCCTGCAGCGCACAGGTCACACTTAGATTTATTAACAAGGCATTGTTGGTTCACAACCGATGACTTCGCTTCTCGTAACTTGAGATCTTGCTTCATCTTCTGGCTAACAAATACCGGCTGTTCGGTTGTATGGATCTTCTGACTCAAATCTTCGAGTTGAACTCCTATAATATCGGCTAAGGCCTGATCTTTAAGCGATAGGACAACAGACCTCATGTTGAGCGAACAAATTTGACTGCCTACTTTATGAAATGTTTTTTAGTCAAAAACTGAGACCTGCTCTCAATGTGCAGTCGCACTCAATTCATGCAAAGGTTTTTGATTAGGTTTTTAATCGTTTTTAATTTTTAACTCTCTTTTTTTAATTAACTCATAATTCTTTCTTCTTTTTTGTATGTTCTTATTGTCCGTTTACACTTTCAAAAATTTTTGACACCTCTTACACGTCTATATATATTCATCGTTACATCCTTACCACTCACTTGAAAATGGCCGAAGTTAGGTCGAAACGTCATATTTTACCGTTGATTATTACCGCCAAAAGAATGCATATTGTGCAGGTTAATTTCCTCCATTGCCTTTCATGTTTTTTGATCGAATAAAATTTAATCATTTGTTGGGTTTACTTACATGTGTCCAATGACCAGAGCGGACTTGATTCATCTCAGATGTCAGCTGGTAAAATATAGCTTCTGAAATTTTATTGCCTTATAGATACTAAAAACAGATGGCGGTAAGAAAAAGTACACAACGTCAAGAAAATCTCACAGAGGTGGCTATTGATAATATAATTTTGAAAATTTGGTTTGGTGATTGGCTTGTGATATTTAGAATGATGGTATCATATGACCTGTACAGTCATATACTATGAAATGACTAAAAAATGTAATTGGGCGCGGCGGAGAACTACATGGCAATGGTTGGTTACGAGTTTTCATTGGTTGTTTTCTTGTAAATAAAGGCAATTTTTCAATTATGGGAAAACTTTGATTTTTAAACCAAGTTTGATTTTTAAATCAAATTTATATTGTGTTCGAGAAGGTTAACGGTCGAACATTTATAAATTTTGATCAGTTGTAAAAATGTCTCGTTAGTATCGTCAAAAAAAAGTTTGACTCACTGTTGCCTGACTAACCAAGACTGAACAAATTTCAACTCGAAATTTATTTATCATTCTCCTTTCGAGGTATACATCAAAGTTTTGAAGTCATGGCACGAGACCGAAATTACAGATTTTAGGAAATCTGCATGCCTACGTAAGTTTTCAACAATAAAGCCAGGCTGGTGCCTACACGTAGGTGAGCAAATGTAAGAAGTTGTTATGCTGCTTAGAATTTTCATTAAAGTAACCTGAATTATAATTCTTTGCGGGTGTTTGACATCGCCAATCAGCTGGTGAAACGTCATTCGCCTTTTGCGCCACTCGGTGAGGATGTTGAATGAATGGCAAAGCGTTCTCATGTTCATCCACGGTCGTTTGTCCCAATTTTGTCGGATTATTGTTGCTAACAAGAGTGGAAAACTGATATCGCGTCCCTAAAAATTTGCTAGAAGGGTAAAATAACCAAGTGGAATCCGAAAGTCACTTGGCTTTGGTGATTGCTTTTCTCGCGGTTGCGAACAAAAATTTAGCAATTGGAAGATTTACCGATAGCCGATTTGGGTCGTTTACCTGAGCAGAGTTCGCCTGTCGATAAGAAAAAGTCGGGAAATGATAATTGTGTGAATTGAAAGTTACACCCATTGTTTGCTTTTGTAATGATTCAACGCATCTCTTTATCTTGAACGTTATTGCCCGAGCACTTCAAGACTTTTTTGGGGGGGATTGGATCTATTAACGAAGTTGACTTCTATTGTCATTAAAGGCCTGATGTGTTCAACTCGTAATCTCAGAGTGTGTTCCATTTAACCAGGGCCTGCATAATCATTTCATAATGGTGTTAACAGATGGTGGAAAATGGTTGGTGTGAAGTATATTGCCAAGTGTGCCAGCTTATTACTGCATTAGTGGAAAAATAGAACAAAAAACTGTGTATTTAATGTATAAATAGAGTTATTGAACTCAACCAACTGAACTTCAAAACGAAAGAGAAAACTTGATTGATGTTTGAAATTAACTTGTTTTGTACAATGAAATCCAGGTATTTTTATAGGTTTCTTAAAGTATCTTCATTGTGGAATCCTAAACTTTTCTTTATTAACAAGTTTCAAAAAAGATTTTCTAGTTCTAGCTCGTCTTTGTTTGAATCAAACTTCCGCAGTGCAAGATACAATAGACAAATTTCGTATTTCAGTAGATAGTGTTGCCAAGATCATGGACAGTTGCAGCAGTGGTTATCGTATTAAATAGAAGAAATATCTCAAAAGACGCCGTGTATTTCCAGCCAGGGACAACTAGGAAACGCGAATAGTCGAAAGAGAGGAAGTATATACAAGTATAAGTATCAAAATAAGTTATAAGTATAGATAATAAAGGTTTAAACACGAGCTACAAGTGATTTCTCTGTTCAATTTTCTACGCTTACCAGGGGTTTGACACGATACAGAAAAATTGGTAGAGAAAACAGTCGTAGCCGGCGTCATCAAGAGAAGATAGAGGAGAAGCCCAAATGATTCTGGTGTATTGTTTCATTGACTCACTCACTGTTCTCACTTAGACCCGTCGACCAATCGACCATTCAAATCCGAACTTTCATTTCTCTCAATTTCAGCTCATTTACCTATTTATTTATCTATAGAACTACCTAGATTTAGCGATATAGATCGCCTATTGTCCATTTCCTGACGTAGAATAAGGTTTAATACTGGCTAACATGGGTATAACTGTGTTTCAAGTCAAGCGATTATTAACGAAACTTTAATAAACGTGGATGCTTTTATAGCGAAATAACTTACCCATATGGTGCGTACGAAAGTTTTCTGCCAAAACTGATGATTAGGCACCATCTTAACAACGATCACTTTAGTTGATTTAGTATCTTTTTCCAGGGCAGTGCAATCTGGTACGACTTCCACATCAACTGAATCTGTTCCTTGGAGCTTAAATTCAGTATTTAAGCAATTTTGGTTAGTGCCCCGAAGCTTTAATCCTTTTTCTGGTAACGTAAAGCTTACTTTGGAGTAGGTTTTCGTAAGTGGGTCTATCCTCGCAGGAATGGTTGGACGTATTGTGATCTTGCTGCCTTTTTGCTTCTTGCAGGCTTTCAGATCAATTCTTAGAGTGGTTGGGGAGACCTGCAATAAAAAGAAGAGTCGAAGGAACATGGATCACCACGCTTAACCATAATTATCTTTTTTTTTTTTTTTGCAACTAAAGCGCTACTTTAATCACCCGCATCCACTAACTTTACAAAATATAGATTTAACCAAGCCTAAAAGAGGTGCTCCAATGACTATTTTACTGTTCTTACTTCGTCTCCCACAGGCTGTTCAAGAACAAGTAGCTACAAGTAGTTGATCACCTAAATGAGAACGATGGGAAGGGAAATTAATAACATGAGAGCGGGCAACCTTTTTTTTAAATATCTCGTCCCTTCCTAGGTTCATTGGACATTATTAAAGGGAGAACTTGAGAGTGATAATTTGATTTCCAATATTTTTGTGCAATGACAAAAGGAAGGTGAAGAGCAAAGCGAAATAAACCGAAAGAACTTCTTTTTGACCACCGATTAGGAATTCCTTCAGAGTAGCAAATTCTTCATACGTGGACATTTCCTCCTTTATAACCAATTTGATGAATCCATTTTAATGTGCACTCATCAGTATTGTGAGACATCTTTGATAAGGAAATTGGGCACTGCTTCGCAGTTGACGATACGTTTACCTCGGTGCGATAATGATAATGATAATAATAAGGAATTTATATAGCGCTAAAACTATAAACAATATTCAGAGGCGCTTTACATAAGTTAAAGTTCTATACTAATTAAAATTAAAATATTCAAAGGCAATAAATATAAGAACTATTGAAACAAACTGAAAGCTTTCCTAAATAGAAATGTTTTAAGTTGCTTTTTAAAAATGGCGAGGCTACTACTTGTTCTTATAGTTAATGGAAGCGAGTTCCATGAAACAGGTGCCGCATGAGCAAAGGCCCGATCCCCAAGTGAAGAGCAGTTGGCTTTTGGAACGAATAGAAGAGATTGAGCAGACGAGCGAAGAGCATAATTAGTAGCTGGTTTCAGGGACAGAAGATCTCTAATGTAGGGAGGACTTTGGTTGTGTAATTACTTGTAAACAAAGAGGAGCAATTTAAACTGAACTCTGAACGTTACTGGGAACCAATGTAGGTCGATAAGTGCAGGTGTGATATGATCAAATTTTGGAATCTGAAAAATCACTCTTGCCGCAGCAATCGGAACTTTCTGTAAGTGATCGAGTTGATATTTAGGCAGACCGAAGAGAAGTGCATTACAGTAATCAAGGTGTGAGGATATAAAAGCGTGGACTAGTGTCTTAGTCGATTGAACAGTAAGGAATTTTCTGATCTGTCTTATGTTGTATAATCCGCGAAAAGCCTTGCTACAAATCTTGCCTATGTGAACGTTCATTCGCATATGGGCATTGAACCAGGACCCAAGTTTCCGGACGCTTTCTAAAGAATTAACCACACGAAATAACTTGCGCGAGTCACCCGCACACTCATCAATTAGGTTTGAATAATAATTCACACGTGCAGAGTTAAGAAATGCAGACTACTGATTATGAACTTTATGGTAATTATCTCGTCACCAGGGAGGTCAGTTTTCACGGCTCTCTCTTCGAGGCGACTACGCTGACGCTTGAGTTGTTTAATGTCATCATTAAACCATGGGAAAGTGTTTAAGTGGGGCAAACTTATCCAGTATGTCAGTAAGAGTCTTGTTAAAGCAGTCGGAGAGCATCAATGTTGTCCCAGTGTACGCCTGCACAAAACATAGAAGAGGCAATATCAGCTGAGAACGCAGCAATATCAATACTTTTGAGTTTACGAAAAGCCAGTTTTTTTGCATGACAAAGCTGGTTGTGAAAAACCAATAGGACACTGAATAATAAAATGATCGGAGATGGGAAAAGTAGTTTTAGGACAAGCAAGAACAATATCATCTGAGGAACGAGTAGTAATTAAATCTAAGGTCTGACCCGATAAATGGGTCGGGCCCGAAACGTGTTGCGAAAGACTGAACGTTTCCAGTAAACCCATAAATTTCTTGGTCTCATTGTCATGGAGGTCATCTAAAGGTTGAAGTCTCCAGAGATAACAAGGGCCTCGGGACAAATAACAACATTCTCTAAAAACCGAGAGAATTCATCGAAAAAGACAGAGGTAGAAACGGGGTGTAACGAAGAATATGGAGGTCGATACACTAACACATATCTCATAGAGCGATCGTGCACTTTAACAGTCCACTCCGAAAATTCAAAGGACTTGTTTTCCTTCCCATCCACTATGAGACTTTGAGAGAGTCTCGAAAAAGAATCCCAGTACCACCACCACGGTTGTGCGATTTTCTAAGAAAATTCTTGAAGGAATAGCCAGCCACAGATAATTGAGCAATACTGACGGAGTCAACGTCATTCAACCAGGTCTCGGTAACGGTGCAGAGGCCGATGTCATTTTCAACGACGTGGTCAATGATGCTCTCGATCTTATTCCTAACAAATCTTGAATTGAAGACCGCAAAGTTTAGAATTGAACGCGGATTAACGAGCGAATTTGTATGAAATGAGGAGTTCGTCGGAGTAACGTTAGATGATAATTATATATTGTTTGTGTTCACAGGTGTAATGACGCAGAGGTTATTCGAAATGGATCTCTTATGCAAATTATCGCTTCCTCGGCTAGCGCGTGGATAAGAAACCAGGGATTCAATTCTGTGAATATTTCTAGCCTTCCTTTCTCTGACTCGACGGCCAGCGCGGCATCTCCTGTAGGTCGATGATAATGGCAATGAACAAGGCCAGTGAGAAAATCGATGAAAGACGTCTGAATAGTAGGAATCACAAGTTCCAACATGGCGGGTGTCAGCATTATTCGTAGGCAACAGTTTATTACCTGGATACGAGACCAGGCCAGAAACCTTAGGAAGGCAGGTTAACAAATAAATTGGTTTCTTCTGCAACGGAGCAGTATTTAGCTCAACATCCATGTGAACGGTTAAATCTTTTGGTAAAACCAAACAGATCGGACCATGTTTGTACCAAACTGAAATAGTCCGCCTCGGAAACTTTAGTTCTTGGTTATTCTTGATAAAAGATGTCTTTGCGTTGAACTTGGTCAATATTGGGTAGCAGAGGCCTTTAAGTTGCCATACCATATAAAATTGTAAGATATAAAACAAGTTCAAAAGCGAAGTAAAGCGGCAAATACGAACATAAACGGCTGCCATCTTGATCGACGCTTACAATAAAGGACAAAACATCAACACACAGTTTACAAGAAGATTCGAAGAAAAAGTTCAAAAGAATTCAGAGAAAACTCATTACACAAAAGATTTAATATACAACGCGACAGATAACTTATCTAACGAGAAGAAATACATAGACTGTATTGCTTTAAAAAAAAACAGCTACAGTGACGACTTCATTCGGCATAACACTCACTGACCTTAAGGGTATGTCTGAAAACATTTCGGCATCCTATAACCCTTAAATATCACAAACCTTTCACTACACCACGTTAATTACTAAAATACCTTAAAGGCAAGGACAAACCGAAGAAGAGACAGGGAGCAATAGCTATGATCGAGTGCTCCGACTTTCAAGCCTCCTACATCGGAGAGACTGGTAGAAACCTCACAGAAGCCTGACGGAATACAAGTAAGCAACGAGAAAAGGTGATGCCAACAATCACATCGCTGAACATCATCGACTTACGAACCACATTATTGACTGGAATTTTTGGTAGTGTCTCACCTACAGCACTAGTAATTTTCAACGAATGACTGTGTAAAGCGGGTTTACCTACTTAGAAGAGACTTCCTTCAACAGGTGTCAACTACCAAATTAGAACAGACCCCCCCCCCCCTTCAACAGGTGTCAACTACTGCGGACACCATACACTCGACTTATTTACGAAAAACGAAACGAAAAGAACGACCTGCTTTACCGACCGATCAAAACTGACCGATCACGACCGACGTACGCCACTTGAATCTTTCAGCCAATATCTGACAACAACGTCAGTCACTACCACCGACAACAGTCTTTCTCAGGACATTTAAAAGGCAAATTACCTCAATCCCGGCGAAAAAAGGCATCTTAACGTCTTTTGGAGTGGACCATTTACTTCCGGGGTCTTTATACTTTGCGGAGACTCTGCAAGAAACCTTTTCACACAAAAAAAAGCGATGATAAATAACCACACAGAGCTCACATTAAAATAATAATATTTACCCGGCGCGCTGAGCCACTCGCATGTGAATCATTTATATTGCAACACGGATAATGGCAGAAATTTCATTTGCTGAACGCTACAGAAATGCAAACTTGCCACCAAGCAAGTATGTGTTCATGGCCAGGTTCCCTGGGAACAACAGTATCGCACCAACAGGAAATACAATTTTATTTAACAAATAGAGAAGCCTTGACTTTGCTTTGTTCTGTTATAAAGCACGCAGGAAGCGGCTAGAGCACGAAAGAAGTGTAGGGAGAAACACGAGACGTACTTCTTGAGTGCTTTAGCCGCTTCCTAAGTGCTTTATAACAGAACAGAGCACAGTCAAGGCTTCTGTATTTGTTTTATAATAAAGAATCCATTAAATTCTCCAAGCATTACTTTCAATTTTCAAAACAAATTTTATTCCCAAAGCGAACAACAGTGTCGTCAGCATGCTCTATACTCTCATAAAGCACGCTTCAATAAGCCAATCAGAATCCTTGTTAGAATGGTTCAAGACTAAAGCTGTCAAAAGAGACAAACCATCAAAGTTCAAAAACCATCAAAGTTCACATTCTGCGATAGTTTACAAACTAAAATAGTTCGGCAGGTCGAATTTAACACTTTTGCCTGAAGTTAAGTCTCTAATACAAAATCTTGAAGTGAAATGTTCAGTGAACTTCAGCCGAATTATGGCTCATAAAAATACGCGAGTTTTTTCACACGACAAGGTAGGAAACAAACTGTTCAAGGCGAGTGTATTTTGAATGAACGACAGCCGAATTCACCGGAACATGAAGATCGCTCGGGATGACAGCACGGCAAAACTCGGCTGCAGTGACTGATGTGACTTTCCACTCAACACATCGGAAAGGATATCAGAGCAAGCTCTTATTTTTTTACTCGAAGGGCGGCCGATGTAGTTTCTGAGGCTTGCTTTACTGTGATGACCGGAGATCGCCATGATAAGCGAGCCGCGATGGACTTCAGCATGATCATATTCACGCAGACACCGTCATGATTAGAATGAATTTTAACAGTTATGCCAGTTTGGTTATATTTTTCATCATTTCTGTTTTGTTCAGTTTTGTATTTGAACACTGAACTTTATATACTATACGAGTGTTAGCTGTGTTTGATTTTTATTTCTGTACGTAAGCTTGCAATCTAACTGAGCGTGAAAATCTTTAAAACTCGGAATGTCTATTTTGTTTTTCCTTTGAGGATTTTCGTATCTGCTCACGTTTAAATAACGTAAATTACGGCGCCTGGTATGTTTACAAACCTTTGTTTGGTTCTTCTTTTGCTACTTGCCGGCTCGCTTGTTCCGAAATTTCACTTTCAATTAACGGAAAAAAGCTAAAGAGAAGTCCCGGAAAAGGTCGAACATAGTACAATTTGGCAGATGGCGTGACAGCTTTAGCTCAGCTCTATGCTCTATACTCTCATAGGGCACGCTCTTTCAACCAATGACAGCGTGCGTTATATCCGAACTTTATTATAATAAGTATTATAACATAGCTAGCAGAGCCGCGCAATCAAATTCAGTTTACGTAAGCGTGCTCAAAATCCCAATAGTGCACGCTGATAGCGTGAGCAAATAGCTTCGCCATAAATTTTTGTTTTCGCGCGAGCGGCCATTGTTAGCGTGGGGAAAAATAATATATTTCGAGACAATAATTGATACAAACAGAGACTCGGCCCACCAGTCCCAAAACGAAGACAATTTTCCGACCTTTTCCCTTGGGCTAGAGTTCTCAAATGAGGCAGAAAAAGAGAAAAATAACGGAAAAGGAGACTCGGCATCAGCGCCGTCACGATTCGCTTCACTGTCCGAGGGTGAAATGCAACAAATCTTGACAGAAAGAAACTCTGGTAAAACCAAACAAATGACAAACTGGTCTGTTTCAACCTTCAAAGGTAAGCTTAAATTTTTCCGTTTTAAAATTGTTAATATATATTTACAGTTGTTCTCGGAAATGGTAAAGCTTACCGCGAACAATCACTTCTGATATTGTTGTCCGTTTTTCGCGTCGGATTTGATGCACAATTCCACCGGCTACGTTATAAAACAATTGGTTCGTGCTTTTAGCTGTGCACTATCAAGTTATGGACCGCCCTCTGCCTCGAGCAACTCTTACGCTTCTTTCGTGCTCTCCAAACTTCTCACGTGCTCCATAACTCGATAGTGTACGCTAAAGCATGAACCAATTGTTAAATGGTATTAGGACTGAGTGGAGTCCAATTCAGTCCGTAATCATACGAGTGATAACAAAATCGGACAACCGCGCAGCGGAAGTCCAATTTGTTTATCACGAGCATGATAACAAACTGTTCGATAAAAAAAAGGAAATGTATGCTGAGAGAGGTTAAAAATACACCGAAAATTGTTTTCCGATTAGTCTCGAACTTTTTCGCGTCGCTTCGTCCAGAGTCCCTCATCGCTACAAAGAACAAAAGGAATATTGTTTAATGCTCAATGTGAGAAGTTGAGCCGGAACAATGGACCATTTCTTGATGAGGATAGGGTAGCGCTCGAAGCGTTAGCTTCAGAAGTTCTTCACGGTGACCAATTTACACTATCAACTCACTTGATAAAATTTACCATCAAGAGAAAATTAGGAGAAAATCTTGAAGTGAGCCTTCACCATATATATAGAGCGTATAGCTAGGCCAGACCGAGATCTGAGATTTCCCCGTATCGAACGAACGTTGGAGTTTATTAAAGTTGTGTATTAAAAGGCCAACAACTTTTTTTCTGAAACAAGCAGAAGATATGTTAAGCGAAAGTTTCATTTTGCATCTTCTGACGCACTCACCCATCTATTCATTCACCGATAGGCCTACGCGTTTATAATGGTATGAAGCATACTTCTTCCCTTCTGTATACGCACAGACGCTTTGTATAGAGAATCGGAAAAAAATTGAGTTATGCTGTCACACCAGTAGAGTTGAATACTTTTACACCGTTATGAGAATCATCTCTCCCGAGAAGAAATGTGTCTTCTCGACGGGTTACGGGACATTTCATCGACTTCAACGGCTTGGGAAGCGCAAGCCATCGAGTTTCGATTCGAGTTCGACTTTGACTCGAGTTTTTTAACGAAAAAAATACCACTTGTAACCAGCTAAATAATTATTTCTGCCTGATGAATCTCAGACCTTGAGAAATCCAGCCTCAGACCCCAAGAAACTCAGACCCTTCATTCCAACTTTGCACGATTTCACATCGGGTGACGTGCTAGCTAAACAATTAAATCGTTGAATCTGTTACGGCTATTATTTCCATAAGAGGAGATCCAAAAATTACGTCGAGAGACCGTGATGGATGACGGGACATATAAACTCCGCGATCGGACGAATACAAGTAGAGAAAATTAAAAACTGATGATCCTACTCCTAAAAGAAGGAGTTGGAAACGTAGGAATGGATAGCTCGCTAAAATTACCTCGCTTCAACATAGTAAGCGGTCGGGCAACAAGCGATGCACTGCGGAAGGAAGGGGAGGTATTGCTTTTGAGGATTTGACTGTAATGTTTTTTATGCCTAACAGAGGTCGTATGCACTAAGCTTCTTGACCAATATTCGATGGTCGATGAGTTCAAAAGCTTTTTTCGAAGTCGAAAAGAATCACCTTCACAGTGTCCCCATTACCGTCAGTGACACTATATTAAGTATAAATCATAATAAATAGGACTTTAGTGGTATTGGAACCGTGAACGGTGCCAAATCGTCTCGGGTCGACCCTAGCAAGCACAGCAGGTTTGACAAAACGATCAGTCACGAAGTCCTCAGCCAACTTGGAAAGGGTAGGTGTATGAAATTGGTCTTAAGAGCTTTTTTTACATCGTAAACAGGTGTAGACAAAATTTGATATAGAATTTATATCATTTCTTTCGTTTCATCACTCTTTTTACCGTATGAGACCGAACCTAGCTCCTATTGAAATTCAAACTCGAATCCAAACACGATATCGATAGTTCGCGCTTTCTTCTAACGTATTGATTTACTCATTGGTAAACGACTCGCTAACTCTGAATGATGTCATTGTTGTGCTCGCTTATTTTGGTGTCTTGGCGTCCACCACATTCACCTTACGAAAAATAAAAAAAATTAATTTAAGCTTGAATATTGGATGCACTGCTGAATCGAGATTTACCATCTGAACCTCATCATCGGACACCAATTTGCTCGTTAGGTCATACCGTAATTAAGCTCAACTTTGTGAACGTCATAGCAAGAAAGTATAAGTTGCCAAGGTTACCAGCATGTGGATAAAAAACTTCTATCATCTTATATCAATCAATATCCTCGGAGTGTTTTTATTATTTTGTTTTCCTTCGATATAAGTTGAAATGATTGCTAACTGTTTCCTTTTTTTTGTCATGATCATTGAATACGCTGGTGCTGCTCATTACATCGAGCGAAATAAGAATTCCACAATCAGTCAGTAATTGGGAGTTGAGCGCCTTAGCATTCCTAGTCTATTTCTTCGAAAGTCCTTTACCTATCGTCAGATTGTAACACGAGTGCATTCTTGTTCTAATCTCAATACCCGAATTCTCTTAGAACCATTAAAACTCCCAAAATACAATTTTCTATTCTCTGTACAAAATAAAAAAAAGAGACACAAAGTACATTACCCATATTCCCGCGAGGTAATTAGTAGATCCAATCAGTGTAGATGCGATTGACGTTGTGCCAGGACATGTTATCTTGTCCGTCTGATCGCATCTGGACTTAATAAGTAAGCTTTTACCCTCTGAAGTCCATTCAATCTTATATTCAACGTCATCTCGCTGTTCAATGCCTTGAAGAAGATCAACTTTACAAATGAGCGAGACCGCAACCTCTTGTTCTTCAGATATGACTTGAATTGATGGCGTTCCTAGGTTGTTACTGTCGAATATTCTCGGTGGATTTATTTTAACTAAACAAAATAAAGATAAAAAAACAAGATTGTTTTTAAAATTCATAAATGGTACTTAATTGCTTAAAAAAGGTCAGATATTGATCGATCGGAATGCGCACAGATCAAATGGTGGAAAGGTTAAAAAGTGCAAGATAGTGATGATATGATTAATAATTTATTTCATTAGAGTTGGCCGTCGCCCGTTAAATGATGAAAAATTGCATAAAAAGGAAAGAAACATTAACAATATCAGCAAAAATAACAAAAAAACAAAACAACAACAGCAACAACAAGAATAAAAAACACAAACAAAATAGAATCATGAAGTAGTAATCCACTATTTTCCCTTGGCTCAGTACAGTAAAAGAACTAAAAAGACAACAAGAGAAAAAAAGCAAACAAAAAAACAAACAAAAAAAAAACAATAATTGAAGCGAACTAGTAAGCTGTATAAATTTAAACCTAAAAAATTAAAATAAAAGGCAGAACCAATTCAGATAATACAACCACTTGATTATGTATTTGTGAATAAATAAAAATTCAAATTTTTTTTCTTCTGTTCTTGTTGTTGTTTTTTTTTTGTCTTTCGTTCAACAAATTTTCGAGTACGTGAGACCTTATTGATGTCAAATTTTTGCATTTTGAAAAATGAAGCAGCAGCCTATGATTTTTGATTTTACAGTCCATGTTACTATTCTCCATGATAAGTATGCAAACCTTGCTCTTAGAAATTGGATTTGCAATAAAATAAGAAAATTATCTATAATTAACTAGCGAAATGATGACACATGATTGTCCTCTGGATAGAAATACACGGCGTCTTTTTGGTTATTTTTTTCCATCTAATTTATTCATTTTCTAACCCCTTAGTTTAGGTATGAGCATTGATATAAGGGATTGGTTGCAAGGTATGTGAGTTTTAGAGGGTGGGAATCTGGAAAAACCAGGATCCTCCTCTGTTAGGACTAAAGCTATTTTATCAGAATAAGAACGAGTTACCAGGCACAAGTATGAGTTGTCACGATGATAGTTTTCATGTTTCAAAAGGGTTACTTTCTCTTTGAATATTCCCCTAAATCCGCTGGCCTGCTAAACTCCTCAGTTCTTTTGCCCTGGCGGCCCAACCTCATCCAAACATAAGCAGCAAGAGCGATTTGCAAATTAATGATACAAACAAGCGAGCCTATTCCCACATATATCCTCCTCGATCCTGTTTGCTTATTCTGTACCTGGCATTTCAGACATGGTGTTTATGGCACAAATTGTCCATTTCCTCGACTAATAATAATTTGTGGAGGTATTTTACAAGTTGTGGAAAATGGTTGGGTTGAAATATACCACAAGGACTTATCAGTAGGTGGTCAAATGAAAACCTTTTTACACATGAACAAATTTTATTGTTGTGTTTCACGTTAATATGTGCCAACAACTCCACTTTCTAGTAAATTAATTTATTTGCAAAACATGAGAAAGTACCATCTAAAACTTTTCGACCTCTTTAATATAGGCAATTTCATGATCAACTCAAATTTTGAACTTAGGAACAAACTTGATGGATGTTTGGAATTGATTTCTGTAATGTACAAATAAAATCGTGATATTTTCCTTAGACTTCTATCAATATCTTTATGGTTGAACCCTAAATCTCTCTTTGTCATCAAGTTTAATAATGATATACTTAAATAATTTCTAGCTTGTCTTCCTTCAAATCAAACTTTCGCAGCGTAAGAAACACGTTAGACAAATCTCGTATTTCAGTAACTAGAGCTGCTAAGATCATGGACAGTTACCTAAAAGGCATTTACATTATATGCAGTTTCAGCAGAGGTTACCGAATTTAACAACCGAAAAAAATAACCAAAAAGACGCCATGTGTTTCTATCCAGAGGACAATCATAAATGAAGAATAGCTAAAAGAGAAAAAAGTAAAAAAAAGGACGGGTTCAAACACGAGTTAAATTACTTTTCTTTTAATTTTCTACGCTTATCAGAGGAGGTCGAGACGTTAGGGATAAAACGGTGGAGCAAGAAGCTATACAAAGCAATTTCAAGAGAAGATTTAAGAGAAACCCATACTATTCTGGCGTATTGTTTTAATAACTCACTGTTTTCACTTGTATACTCTTCAGTCGATCGGTGATGTCTTAACTCGAAGTTGTTTACCGGCGTTTCTTTCAATTATGGGTCATTTTCTCAAACGGAAATTATCAGTGACCTCAATGGAATACAGTTTCAACCGATACTGACATCATATACTACATTTGAAGAAGAAAAAATTTTCTATCTTCGAAATGTGTTTAATCATCAATTGCAAGAACACCAACGAAGGTGCTCAGCCGCTTGAAAATACCGCTTACTAGCAGGCGTGTTGGCGTTGGTGTTGGTTTTGATCGCCTTGCAAGTTGACATCATCTCTTTATTCTAGGCCCGGCAGTTCCCTCCCCCCAGCCCCCGGACTGGTCCTTATATCCCCTTAAGAAAAATTTTCGACAGCCAGTGAAAAGGCTGAAAATAAAACCAACAAGAGCTCCGCTTTTATAGATCTAAGTAAAATCTAAGTATATACGAGTCTTTTATATGTAGCCTGAATAGAAAATTAGCGATGCTATGCCCTCACAGGAAAAACTATCTTAAATCTAATTTTAAAATATTTCACGCGGTTTTGAGCTTAATAGCAACTACGCATTCCTAAACTTGCTAGTTATAGATGATTCAAATGCATAGTACTCTACAAGTAATCGGCATTTACAGCACCTAAAATTCATGAGGATGACTTCGAATCGGCCTTAGAAATGAGGAAACCTCAGAGGGCAACACATTCCGAAAAGATTTAGGTGGATTTGATATCAAATCAAGTTGCAATTATCATGCATCATCGAAGGGAGTTACGATTCGGGAATTTAAACGCGTTTGATGCAATATTGCACTGCCTCATGCTACTTTTCTTTCAGGAGAAAAAAAAATTAAAAAGGACTTAGGACATCGAAAGGATATTGAAAAGTAAAGCAAAAGATAACAGACACAAACAAAATTGGACGCACGTGTATCTTAAAAACTCACCTGGTTTGCATGGATTGCCAGTTTGACCAGACGGACACAGTTTCCTGAAGCCTGACAGGAATAGCAATGAAATATCAGATTCAGCAATCGACTATGTAGTAAGAGGTAGACATAATAGGCATACAGTACCTTGTTACGATAGATTGGACTTAATCGGCCGAAAGTGTCATGGTTTCAGTTTCGTATGGGGGTGATGTTGCCTCTTAAAGGAAATTTCAGGACCCGGCTGGAAACCTTAAGACTAGAATTTAAACTACAAATACTCGTCATTTAACGCTCGGAGACAACAAACATTTTCAGGTTTTTCTTACCACTCAAGCCTGAAAGTGATCTCGTGAATCCTATGCACTCGAAAGAGACTCAATCTTTAGAAATTAGACTAAATGTGTCTATAGCTTATTTATGAGTGTTATGCTAATGTTTTTAGGTATTACGGGCTCGATCAAAATCGTAGGCGCGAGATCCTACAATCTAATTCCTCTTTAAAAAAAATGTTTTCAAGAGTTAAAGACCGAAGTCATCACTCACTTACCGGCACAATACGCTAATGAGCAAGAATACGTTGGTCCGAGATAGTACACAAAGAAATCGGGGCTTCCTGCGCAGAATTTAACCTTTATTCGCAAACTGGCAAAGCAGCCTATGCCGAAGAAATTGATGCATGCCTTGTGGTCGACAACTCCATCAGTTCTCGTAGGAAGGAAACCACTCATCCACACGGGATGTACTGTTCCACATCTCATTCGCGGTACCATTTGTATGGGCATTTTGCCTCCAACATAACTTGTGAATCGATACCATCCCCAAGGGAGCGCACTGTCGCAGATAGCGTTTTGACCTGCTTTGAAATGATTCTTGACACTGCGACGAGCGTCGTTAATTTCCTTGTATCCCCCTCCACCGCCTTGTGAACAACACTTGTTGTTACTACACTTGTCGTGCTGAGCAGCAGTCTTGTCGAGGGAAAGAAAAATACTCGCAGTGAGGATCAACAAGAAAACCAACGAGGTATTCAAAGTCATTTTCACTTTCTAAACACTGATCCTCATATCTGCATGTTGGATCTTGTCTGTTTGATTTTTTTTTTCAATTCGTAATCCTATACCTTTCACATGATCAAGGAATGTGCCAAACGTGCAATGAAACTCACGCAACCGCTCTCGCTCAACATTACCCAACAATTCTAACTCTTTTTTAGGGGGAAAGGGGAATTCTCTTGAAATTCATGCGTGAATAACAACATTTCACAGTTGTATCCATTTACTATGTTTTAAATATCCTTTCTCGTGTTTGTGGTATCTATTTGTTTGGACTCCGTTATTTCTACCTATTTTAAAAACGAAGTGAAGCTGTAATAGGGTCAAAGGCGACTTGGTTGTTCGTCTGAGAATTTTCTTTGTTTCCGGATGAAATGAAAGATCCATTGCCAGATATCGAAGCGATAGAGGAAATTGATCGCATTTACCTTTAAAGAAAAGTAAATTGATTTGCTAAAGACAGGGAAGTAAAGCGAACCCTTCACTTCACCGCTTGGCCTTACTTGGCCATGCTCAACGCATTAATCAAGCGTTGTTTACTCTATCTTACACAAGGACCTATCTTTGTGCAAAATAGAGTATGTCCTGGTTGTAAAGCATAGCGCTCTTTCACTTGGATCACTCAGACGAGCTATGTGTCAATACGGAACAGTTACTGATTTTAAACTCATTTCTTCCGTTATAGAAACCACAAAAAGGAATATGGGTACGGTGTCAATTGTGTTTGTCACCTTTCAACTCGTATCAGTTGTCTCCAGCAGTACCGTAAACATAACGCCAAACTAGCATTTTCTAGCTAGAATTAATTACATCTATGACACGAAACCCATTTCCGTTTAAAATGCATCAAGTAAACGACATCCCAATAGGGATGCTATCCAACGGCGTATTCCCTAGGAAAAAAAAAACCTGGCTTAGCAGTGCGTTACTAAGGCAGTACTTCAGATCACTTTTCACCAAAATCCAACTTGGACCTAGTTCAAAGTGGAGACTCTGTTCATGGCTTTGTCTCAAATAAATACCTAATAGTTACCTTACCTAATGTAATCGGTTTCACTGAAACGTTGATAGGTTTCTTGAGATTTCGGAATAATCACCGTTTTGTGTAGGTTTATCTGTTTATAATTCAAGAAGTAAGTTTGTTTGCTCTTAGTATTAATGGATATACTGCTCTGTGACTTTTAGTCGCACCTATTCGCACAGATAACTGAAATGATTAACTACGTGGCTTTCACCATATTTCTCATGCACTGGTAGCTATAAGTTTAAAAAATGGAAGCTTTCAGACCGCTTAAGCGCTGTTTTCCGACTCGTTAAGTCTAATTTAACGTTTTCATTACAATGCAGATCGAGTGAAATATATAATCAAATTTAAATGATTTGTGGGACGCCATCGAAAGATCTGTTTTGGGTCTCATTCTAACGGAACACACATCAACGCTTAACAAGTCTTACAATAAAGTTCGGATATAACGCGCGCTGTCACTGGTTGAAAGAGCGTGCTCTATGAGAGTATAGAGCATAGAGCTGAGCTAAAGCTGTCACGCCATCAGCCTAATTGTAATATTCCGACCTCTTCCGGGACTTCTCTCTAGCTTTTCGATAATTGAAAGTGAAATTTTGGAACAAGCGAGCCGACAAGTAGCAACAGAAGAACCAAACAAAGGTTTGTAAACATCCTAGGCGCCGTAATTTACGTTATGTAAAAAGGTGAGCAGAGACGAAAATCCTTAGAGAGAAAACAAAATGGGCAGTCTGAGTTTTAAAGGTTTTCACGCTCAGTTAGATTGCAAGCTTACGTACGGTAACAAAAAATCAAACACAGCTCACACGAATAGTATATAAAGTTTTGTGTTCAAAAACAAAACAGAACAAAATAGGAATAATGAGAGATATAACCAAACTGGCCTAGCTGTTAAAAGTCATACTAAACACGGCGGTATCAGAGCGACTGCGATCATGCTGAGGTCCGTCGCGGCTAGCTCATCATGGCGATCTCCGTCATCGCAGTGAAGCAAGCCTCAGAAACTACATCGGCCGCCCTTCGAGTGAAAAAATAAGAACTTGCTCTGATATCCTTTCCGATGCGTTGAGAGGAAGACCACATCAGTCACTGCAGCCGAGTTTTACGGCGCTGTCATCCCGAGCGATCTTCATGTTCCGGTGAATTCGGTTGAAAAAGTTTGTTTTCGACTTGTCATGTGAAAAAACTTGCATGTTTTATCAGCCACACTTCGGCTGAAGTTCACTGAACATTTCACTTTCAGATTCTGTATCAGAGGAAAAGGAAAAACCTTCCAGCAAAAGTGTCAAATTCGACCGTCCGAACCATTCAAGTTTGTAAACTATCGCGGAATGTGAACTTTGATGGTTTGACATTTTTGACAGCTTCAGTCTTGTACAGCCAATTAGAATATTTGAACTATTCTAACAGGGATTCTGATTGGCTTATCGTAACGTGCTTTGTGAGAGTATAGAGCATGCTGACGACACTGTTGTTCGCTTTGCAAATAAAGTCCGTTTTGAAATTGAAAGTAATGCGTGGGTAATTTAACGGATTCTTTATTATAAAACAAACAGAGAAGCCTTGACTGTGCTTTGTTCTGTTGTAAAGCACTTAGGAAGCGGCTAGAGCACTCAAGCACTCGTGTTCCTCCCTACACTTCTTTCGTGCTCTAGCCGCTTCCTGCTTGCTTTAAAACAGAACAGAGCACAGTGAACTCTTCTCTATTTGTTAATTAAAGCTGTGTTGTTAAGCACGGTCTATAGATGTTGTCTTCATCGAAGCTGCTTGAATCGATGTTTTTCGACTTCAAAATATAGCATATTGAAAAAAATTAGTAAATGACTACCTGAACCCTATGGGAAACTCAGTTTTTCATTTCTCTGTTCCTGATTTCCATTCAGTTAAACACAGGGTTACTAATCGTGTTTTGTTGCTGTGATATTCGACGATGTTTGTGCTCGTTACTTTCGGACAGTACTGTAGCGAGCCATTTTCCGTTAATACATGTATGTAAAACTTCCGTTGTTGATGATGCAAGCCATAGTATGATTGATTCAATCTGCATTTTGGTTCGTTTACTCTGCAAATTAGTCAGACTTTTTCCTTTTACTTAATTAGAAATCGAACTTCTTCACAGTAGGGAGATTCAGGGCTGAACGAGGTCATCGATATTCTTTTTACGTCGCAGTATACATGTATACGTTTATGTACCCTCTGAATTCAGAGCTCTGTACGTGTAGTTTACGTGTTCTATAGTGATGAGCAGTTCCTTGCAAACTGTGATAATGTGACAAAAGAAAACAATTATTACGCAAAATTGTTATTTAATTCGGAAATCTCTGCTGTAACTGCATAATGTAGGTGTCCTTAAGCCAACTGTCCATGATCTTGGCAACTCTAGGTACTGAAATACGAAATTTGTCTACCATGTTTCTTGCGCTGCGAAAGTTTGAGTTAAGGAAGACAAGCTAGAACTAGAATATAATAATAAAAACTTGATGACGAAGAAAGTCTTCAGATTCGACCATAAAGACGTTTGTAGAAAACTTGAGATAAAACCTGGATCTCATTTTTACATCACAGCAATCAATTCCAAATATCAATCAAGTTTTCTCTTTAGTGTTAAAGTTGAATTGGTGTTATTACTGGTCATATTAAAGAGGCTGAGAAGTTTCAATGGTTTCTCTCGTGTTGACAAATAACTGAATTTACTGCAGGAAGGTGGAGTTGTTGCAAAATGTTAACAGGAAACACAACAATAAATTTTGTTGACATGCAAAAAGTTTTCATTTGACTATCCACTAGCAAGTCTCTGTATTATACTTCAACCCAACCATTTTTCACAACTTGCTAACAACATTATGAAATAATCAATGAGGAAAATGAACAATTTGTGGCATATACACCATGTTTGAAATGCCTTATCCAGAATAAGCAAACAGGATTGAGAATATTACACGAGGGAATAGGCTCTCTTGCTTGTATCATTTATTTGCTAATTGTTCCTGTTGCCAATGTTTTGATGAGGTTGGGCTGCCAAAGCAAAGGAACTAAGGATTTCAGCGGGCAGAGCGACTTTTCGTAAACCTGAAAAATATCACCATAGGAAGCTATACATGTGCCTTAACTAGTTTTAAGAAGGATACAATATTCCATTTCATAAATTTGATGCACAGGCTGTGCACAGAACTTTAATTTGACCATATTTTACAGCCAATACCAATCCTTACATATACTAAAATGTTAGGAAAATTAATTTGCCATACAATTGATAGATTTCATATGATTATTTTTATTACAGGGATATTAACTGATTATAGAAGATCTAAGAATGTTGAAAAGAATATAAAATTCGGTTGAAAAATTAGAATTCAGAATACAGTGTAGGCTGTATAAACAAGATTCTTAGAAAAAGAAATGTGTATTAATGAAAACGGTAAGCAAACTTTTTTACAACACCTGCCTGTACCTGTAGGGCACATAATAAAGTCATTCGAAGTAGTCACAATCCCGGTTTTAAAGTTGAAAACACATGCACATGTAGATTTCCTATAAACTTGTAGTTCAAGCCTGCTATGAATTCAAAATTTTTATGCACACCTCAACAGCAAGAGAACAAATAAATTTCAAGTTTCTATTTATTCACTTTAGGTTGCTCAGGTAAAATTAAGTCAAACTTTCGTACAGCGACAAGATCGAGATATTTTCACAACTAATTTATAATGTAATAGCCTACCTGGAACAATAACCCTCATGTACACAATAGACCAGGTTGGTACAAATAATGGGAAAATCACTGTTTTACAAGAAAATAATGATCAAGAATTGGTAGCAAACCACAGCTCTAGGTATCTGAGAGGGCTTTGAAAATATCAATTTTCTCATGCACAAAAAACCAATTTGTGGTAGGAGGGCAGGCTATCCTTTCCTCATTAAAAAAAAAATAAAAAAAAATAAACAGAGGTTATTATCTTTCCACAAGCTCAGTGGACAGTGAGGGTGAATCAGACAAAGAATGACTGTTATTTGAGTAAGATGATATCCTGAGAAGGATAAAAAGTAGGATATAGTCTGCAAAAGTCTCTTATTCTAATTTTTTAACTAATAAAGCCAAGGCATTACATTATTGCCCTTGCGCATTGCATGGACGGCAATTCATTAACTTTCACGCTTCAAAATACAAAAAAAAATTTTCTCTTCATCTACGTGCCGTAAACATTAAAGGGGATCCTTCCTTTTCCAGATTCCCACTCTTTAAAACTCACATATCTTATGACTCACATATCATCAATGTTTATTTTGGATATGATCATTGGCAAGAAACAACATGCACTATTGAAAGTTTGAACAAGAGTATTTAATGCAATCCAAATAATATTACATGTTACAATGTGGTAGCTTACACAGCAAAATTATATAATCACACAATTCCAAACAAAAGATATCACATTTTATACTCATCTGCTTCAACTTTTAGGGGATCAAGGTAGAGACAAATTGATATGGAAAACAATTGCAATACAAAGTTGAAAGTTTGAATGCTTATAGATATATGTTACAATCATAAAACCCAATGCATTCCAGCAAAAATAACACCATAACTTCTCTCAAACATATATGCTTACAGGAAATCTACATTAATTTTTGTCACTAGGTGGTACTGTCAGTACTTACAACACTAAGTAGTTCCGTCTTCCAAAACAGTGCAATTTTTTCAGTTATCCCCTAGTATATAACTGTACAGGTCATGTGGAAGGTTCCTGTATGGGGACTGACATCTCAATTACCTTAGCAAACTATAATCGTCAGAACTGCAAGCCAAGGTGTATTTACCGAGTGTTCAAGTTTCCAAATTGTTACAGCCAAGTTCACTCCTTTTTTGAGGCTTAATCTTCAGCTTGACCATCCTGTTACATATTCACGTATTCAAATAATTGCCTGGATCAAAAAAGTTATAATTATATTTTTAATAACCTGCTTCCTTTAATTGTGCTCCAGAAATAGTAAATGATTTTGAAGAAAAAGGTAGAATGTTCTTGAAACATTCTTTGTTAAATGAAACTTCGTTACGAAAGGTTAATTGCAAAAGCAACGAAAATATTTGTGAAGTTATAATAATAATTACCTTTCCATGTAAACAAACCATAATGAAGCATGTTATGAATAAATCTAATCTCACTTAGTTTGAATGTAGAATCCAAAATGTAATTAACTTTCAGGTGAATAGGAAAAAATTCAAAGTGTTTATTCCTGCTTCTATCATTTAAATATCACACATCAATCACGCCACCACTTCTGTGCTTTTTTCGAGGATGTGTACCTTCTCTTATGGTCATCTATTTTTAGTATCTATCGATTACCAGCTGACATCTAGGAAGAATCAATTCCACACTGGTAATTTGACGCAATGTAGGTAAACCCTACAACTGGATAAAGTTGATCAAATCATGAAAGGCAATGGAGGAATCTAGCTAGCACAATTCAACTTTCCCTTCCTAAGTATTCTGTGGTCTCTTTTCTATCATATGAAAAAGTTAACAGTTTCCCTCATTTCACTGTCTTCAGTTGATTTGTTTGTTTTCTTTCCTAACGAGCTTAACTATTGTTGGCAACAAATGTGAGGGGCATATATAAGGTGTACTGTGATTAAAGACGTCATTTAATTAGTATTATAAATGTAGAGTATTGCTTGAATATATCATTACAGTAAGTGCAAGTGCCTATAAAACATCATTCTATGGTCTTCTGTTCTTCCACCTTGGAGGGTGCCTTGTTCATATAAAAAATGAAGTTCAGTACCTTTAGTACTTTTTTCGGTTACAAAGATCAACAAAGAACAAAAGTAATACCAAACAATCGTTTTAAAAACACCCCAACAATGCTATGCACTACGAACATGTATGAGTGAAAAATTTCAAGCATTGAAGTATGACAGTCAATTTGCTCTTCATAACTAGCAAACGGCTTATTTCTGACAGCTTTGGAAACTCTGTATCTCCCCTTTCAAAGAGATGTATATCCCGTGAAAATTAAAACATTAAAAACATAAGATGGCTAACCAGCAACAGGTTTTTCCATTGTACATGTAAGTGTTTTATAGGATCAGTTTAGTCAGATTTTCGTCACATATTTTTTTACGTTTAAAGCATCAGTTTATTTTAATCATAACAGTATAATGAGATCCCCTATTTTAAGACATATATAGTAGTCATGTGTACGAGAAAGACAGCAAATAAAAATAAAAGTATACTCAACTAAAGTGTTCTTGTGTAGACTGAACTTCAAACTCATTGAAGAAAAGTTGATTTCATGATTCAGATTTTAGTTATAGAAATATGTAGTACCTCTTTACAAGGTTGCAAAAGCAATGCCTTTTAAAAATTTTAAAATAGTACATGCCAAAAAACTTAAAAGATGGAATTTAAAAAAAAAAATGCTAAACTATGGCATATCTATTCGCTGTGATCTTAATAATGTTGCTTTACGAGTTGATTAACAATTGCAAAATAGTGAGAATTAGTGTTCAACAACAATCTCATCAGTTTGATTTCCCGCTCAAAACGCGGGTTGTAAACTATTTGCTTGCGCGGCTCCACATCGATTAGAGTTTAGATGACTGGGATGTGAAAATTTACCAATGTGAGTTTTCTTTTTTGCTTTGGTTTCTTGTGTGGCTTTCACGAAGTGTAAACCACGTAATGTCATGATCCAAGATATTTATTCCTGGCTGTCACGGTGAAAAGAGCGCTTGTCACGGGGTTTACTATCGTCGAGGATAGGATCCAGTCTACGTTCGGCTAAGTTACGTAAGCTTTAAAGTTTCAGAAAGCGGCCATCTCGTATTTAAGGCGCCATAAATACGAAATGTCGTATGACACGTTGTCGAACATCGTTTTTTATCTAGTTATTCGTTCATCTTTGTTGCTTTGATTTAACATGCCGGCTTTCCTACAGTCGGCTTGTCTTCTAAGTGCGGATTACAGCGAGGAGTTGTGCTCTCACAAGCCAACTAATCACGGTCTGGACCTTCGATGCAGGTTGCACCACATCGAAACTTAGGAGTCATTATTGACTCTCGCAAGCCGACATTTAACGTCTTGGATCTACTCAGCAGACCTGTACTAGACCAACTACCGGAAAGTATTTAAAAGCCTCTGAAATTATTTGAAAGAAAAATAGATTCTCCTGCAGTGCTTGTGTTTTCCTTGCTGTTGTTGCTGTCGAATCAAATTAGACGAACTATTCATACGCAGTTGACAAGAGTCTGCTAGCCCACGATTTCGTCAGAAGTACGTAATATGGGAATCTCTGTTGAAAATCACCAATCAAAAATTGGCTCTCATGACAATTTCCTTTGGAGAAAAGATGCTTTGTTGCGTATCGTTTTTGGAATATAATGCTAATGATGTTTTAGATGAATATCTTTTGATTGGCAACATTGAAACAAGTTGTTGGACAACACGAAATGTGGAATGAAGTAAGTGTTTTGGTTTGCCTAACCTGAAACTGCGGTTTGTCGTTAACATGAAAACCTTGGTGCTTAATGACTATTGCGATTGATCGCAAACTCTGGGGAAGTAATATATTGAAACTCAGTAACAAAGTGGTTTCGCTTTTGCTTGAAATACGAATAGGAGCCTAGTAGTTTAATTTTGCAATTGAAATGAGCTCGATATTATGTTTTCCAACTAATGCTCAAACAAAAACTTGGATATTTTTATGTAAATCGATGAACACTGACAAAATTGCATTCCTGAGTAAGAATTCAGCTGAGGGACAAATTTGGATAGCATACATATCATTTAGTCAATATTTAGTCAATATTTAGAATACCAAAGAACACTTAACTTAAGTTTGCTTAGACTTTATCGAGTTTATATGAAGACAGTTCAATGGAACTGGCATGTGTCACGCTTATAGTTTGAGCTACTCGATGTGGATTAGATAACCCTTCATTTAATGTCTCCACATAACTTATTTTGGTAAACACACTGGCATGAAATTACAATTTCAATATTAAGAATGATACCATCATGCACCTGCCATACATTGAACCCTGTTGTGTTTAAGTTCTGTCTCTGATTACTGTTCCTGAAATCTATTATGGTGACACTCTATCTTCATTGAACTTTCAATTAAATAAAACCTCCAGGTCAAATTGTAAATCTTATTGGGTTAAAAATTATAAGCAACGTTAATGTAATGTTACTTCAGAGTATTACTCGACATATGATTCATTAAAATATTGCTTGTGTTCCGATCTTGTTATCCACCGGCCTGTCTTTTTTTCCCTTAGATTCTTCCATTCGCAACCCCATATCCACCTACCTCAATTAAATTTTTCTGTCTTTTTTATTGAAAATACAGTCCTACATAAAATAATTAAAGTAAACTTTTTGCTTTCAACCAACTGAAAATAGAACTTTGTGCCCTAATGGACATTAGAAACCTATGCTAGCATTGTGTTATTTCACATGTATGTATTGTCGAACATTAGCAAAACATGGCTAATGGCTTCTAGTGTAGATTACATCATTTCCCGAATGTCCCGGCCCTTTTGAAAAGTTTGTCCTTGTGTACTGGTACACAAAATGCCAAAAATATTCATATGAAATGCTTCCCTAAAGTTAAATTCACATCACTTGCCTTGGAAAAGACAATCAACCTACAAACCTCGGAACTCAATTCAACTTCGTTACGTAAACAAAATCATGACTGAGATGATGCTGACGTCTGTTTTAGTTCCTTTAATCCTCAGGTTACACGTGCAACCTTTACTGTCAAAATCAGACTTCCATAACAAAGTTTGGCCAATAACCCTCATCTTGAAAATGAACATTTCAGGACTATTGTATGCTACTTATCTTGTTTTATTGATAAACAGGAACAATATTGAATTTAACTGTAATCAGATATTAGCTCTTCTGATAGAAACTTAATAAGACACCAGACAATAAAAAGCAGCTCAATTTCGTAAGCCACACATGTACGCACTGCAGACATATTTTTTCTTTGAATTTGGAGTTTTGGAGTATTTTTTTTACAGCTTTGTAGTTTCTGATAAACCCCAAATGCCCCCTCCCATACTTCCTGAGGAGTGCATCCATGAGAGCACCAGTCAGTTGTGCTACATGCCATCTCACTGATTTCAATGAAACTTTAAAGGGTCTACCCCAAATCGCAAACAGACAAATTGGTTTCTGTTTTGGTTATTTAGGGAGGTGGAGAGAGATCACCCCTGGTTTTTCTTGGTTTTCACCAAGGAAATTGCTTCAAAATAGGTGAAATGACTATGGAGCTCTCACCGCTATGGTATTCAACCGATTACTCTGAGAGTTTGCATACATATTGTTACAATCTTTAATGAATGTACGACGCAAGAATCAGTCAATTGGATTGACGGCTTCTCAATGAACAGAGGAAAATAAATGAATGTGTTCGATTCATCAAAATATTTGATAACTTTTAAGTCAAATATCTCTCCTTACCAGAAAAAATACAGTACTAATGTTAATTCCCCTTCTATTCAATCATTTATTCTCTGAAAGCCATCAAAAAAATATTTGGGCACAGCCGTATTTTTGTCTGGGATGCCTTTTAAAATCTGCGACTGATAAGCTTCTATTAAGTGCCGCTCCCGCTAAGAGCGGTCCTCTCGACTTCCCGTCAGAAAAAAGTTTTCTTTTATTTTTCGCCCATGAAAAGGTGGATGGTCGCAGGGAAATGTCGAGTCTGTCGCTCAAAACCGTTGTGGTCCATAAGAGCGTAACATCATTAATGACGGAAACAAATTTGCAGAAAGAGGGTTAGTTCATCGGGTTCCGTATACTAAATCTCGGGCAAACTGCAAGAATTATTTCAGAGTGTATGAGTGTTGTTTTGTAAATATAAATGCTGCAACCTATTTTAACTTGTTTTTGTGTCCTTTTAAGCAACGCGATATGTCTGTTATGACCAGAGTGCCAAATTTTATTCTTTAATTTTGATCTTCTCCACACTGTGCATAATTCATGACCTGATATTTCAACGTAAATTATCGAGAAGGCGCCTTCCGATCACCTTTGTCTACTTTGTAAGTCACGCAAGCGCGCAAGCGTTACGACCGATCACGTTTACGCAACGTTTTAGGACTGTGAGAGATTATTCAGCGTTAATTGATTTCCGGTTGATTTTTTGCGATAAGTGACAGATGATTGAACAATAGGATCATATTATATATTTAAAATGAGAGAGACCAGAGCGAAGGACAGAGAACGGTGAGAGAGAGCGGGAGATTAAGTTGATTTTATAAAATAAAACGTGAAGTTTCGGAACATAGCAGATTCTTTAGTCTCATTTCCGACACAGTGGCACCTCCGACGGGACGCGCGAAGCATGGAGGAACTAACCAAAGAAGCAGAGGCTAAATTGCAGATGTTGCTGTACACTAATGGAAAAACACGTGGCATTGTGGAAAAGGGAAACCTAGGAGCGGTTGCGCGACATCGCGACAACCTACAAGCATTAGTAAAAGAAGTAGACGCGCTTAAACTAAAGGTTGAACAGACCATGTTCAAGGCCGGGAAAAGTGCAGAAGACGTTGGAAGTTGGAGCAGCAGCATTGAAGAACCGATCGCCGAAGCTGACGAAGAAGTTTCGCGACTAGAAAAATGGCTCGTGGAGACGAATGGAGAGATCGAACATCGAAAGCACAAGGACGAAGAAGAAAGGAAAGCCCGTGCTCGTGAAGAGGAGCTTAAATTCGAAAGAGAGCAAATGGAGATGAAGCTAGAATTCGAACGCCAACTGGAAGAGACCAAGGCAAAACAGCAACCTGTTGAGAAGGCCAATCAGATTGAACAAAGGACAACAAAGCTACCGAAACTACAGATCACAAAGTTTAATGGGACGTATGAAGCATGGCTGCCGTTCTGGAACAAATTTCAAGCTGAAATTGATAAAGCAAACCTTGCATCTGTGACCAAGTTTGCATACCTAAAAGAGCTGGTAGATCCAAAGGTTCGAGCGGAGATAGACGGACTGCCTTTCACAACAGAGGGCTACGAAAGGGCAAAGAATATCCTCATCGGCGAATATGGGAAAACGAGCGAGATCGTGAATGCGTACGTCCAGAACATCGCGAATTTGCCTGTCATTACAGGAACACAACCTGCGCCTGTCCACGAATTTTACAAGAAGCTCGTGTACAATGTGCAATCTTTGGAGACACTGGGCAAATTGAAAGACGTCACTGGAAATGTAAGGAGTGTGCTCGACAAACTAAAGGGTGTAAAAGCAGATCTAGTGAGAGGACAAATGGACTGGCAGGACTGGGACTTCCCACAGTTGATAAAAGCTTTGAAAAGTTGGAAGGAAATCAACCCCATTGGGAGCGGCGCGGATAATGCGGGAAGCAAGGTGCTAAATTCCGCGATCGCGAGAAAACATTTCACGCAAACGAAACTACGCCAACACAAAGAGGGTGCGTCTACTGTGACGCAACTGACCACAGAGCTGTGAATTGCGACAAGTTTGTGACAGTTGGAGACCGCAGGAAACAATTAGGACTGAAACAGCTTTGTTTTAACTGCACCGGAAGTCGACACCGTGCTTCTGAGTGCAAATGCCGTTCTGGCTGCCAGATCTGCAGTCGAAGACATCATACATCGATTTGTGACAAACATACATCGCGAGACCAGCTGATGACCACAACGAGCGCAGAAAGGAAAGGAGTGGTGTATCCTATGGTAACAGTTGACGTGAACGGTGTTAAATGCCGAGCATTGTTGGATACAGGAGCCGGAAGTTCCTACGCTTCATCAACGCTTCTGAACTGTTTACATTTGCGCCCTATCCGTCAACAATTCAAGCGCATTGAAATGATGTTTGGTACTTCAAACAAAGCGATAGACATCTATGGCCTACAAATTCGAAGCGTTGATGGTAAATTCACCTTAGAAGCCGAAGTAAACAAAGTCGACCGCAATGAGTTGTTGACATTGGAAAACCCAAAATGCGCAGAAATCGTAGCTCAGTTTTCTCACTTGAAGGGCGTAACCACAAATGATAACGACAAGAAAGCGATGTTGCCTGTTCATCTGATCCTTGGAACAAACGAGTACGCTAAGATCAAAACAGGGGCAAGACCAAGAGTTGGGCGCTCGGGAGAACCAGTAGCAGAATACACGAAGTTCGGCTGGACGATCTTGTCACCTGGAACAGAGTTGGATCTCAGCAACATGTTGTTAACGCAGACCTCCGCAATTGATTACGAAGAATTGTGCAAGTTAGACGTCTTGGGGTTGAAGGACAATCCAAGTGGAGACCAGGAAACCGTTTACGAAGAATTCAAAGAGCAACTAACTAGGAGTTCAGAAGGCTGGTACGAGACGAACTTGCCCTGGAAAGGAAATCACCCCCCCTACCGAACAATCACACTGGAAGTTTAAAACGTCTCAAAAATCTCGTGCGGAAGTTAGAGATACAAGGCGAGCTGGAGAGGTACAACGACATTATCCAGACTCAACTGAGTCAAGGGATCGTAGAACACGCTGACGAGGTGGTCAAGGACGGAAAAAAGTTCTACATTCCTCATAAAGCGGTCGTGCGCGAGAATGCAGAATCTACAAAGATACGCATTGTTTATGATGCTTCTGCAAGAGCTAATGCAAGTGTCCCCTCACTCAACGAGTGCCCCGAAATCGGCCCTCCACTACAGAACCAGCTTTGGAACGTGCTGGTACGAAATAGGTTCTATCCCGTGGCAATAGCTGGCGACTTAAAACAAGCATTTTTGCAAATTCGCGTCCGAAGAGAAGACCGAGATGCCTTACGCTTTCATTGGATAAAGGATCTGGCAAGCAAACAAGTAGATACCTTGCGATTCACTCGAGTACTTTTTGGTTTGGCACCGTCTCCATTCCTCTTGGCCGCAGTTATCAAAGAAGATCTACAGCGATACAAAATGGTGAACCCGGAATTAGTGGAGGAGATAGAGCGCAGTATGTACGTGGATGATTTAATCAGTGGTGGGGAGACAACAGAACAAGCGTTAGAAATCAAGATGACAGCCACGACCATCTTTGGTGAGGCGACTTTCAAGCTGCACAAGTGGCATTCCAACGATCGGGAACTAGAAGTTGAAACTGCGACTGTAGATGAAGAAAGTCAGAGTTACGCCAAACAACAACTGGGAACCAGAAAGGGCGAATCAAAACTGCTAGGAGTCCCCTGGGACAAAGAAAAGGACGAAATTCAAGTCAGCTTCCCGATTTCAACCGCTGAGCCGACAAAAAGAGGTATCCTTGGAAAAGTCGCAAAATCTACGATCCACTCGGTCTGGCTTCACCCGTGACCCTCTCCGGAAAAATGCTCTACAGAGACGCCTGCGACACGAAGATCGCGTGGGATAGGCCCTTACCAAGTGACTTACAAGCCAAATGGAAGAAATGGGAGCAAGGACTTCCAGAGCACGTGAACGCGCCAAGAAATGTCGTCAAGCATTTAGGGAAGATATTATCAATCGACTTACACACATTCAGGGGACGCAAGCGGGAAAGGAGTTGCAGCCGCGGTTTATGCAGTGGTGGAGCAACCATCAGGCACGAATCGAGGCCTCGTGACGGCAAAGTCGAGGCTCGCGAAGAAAGGACTCACGATTCCCCGATTAGAACTAGTGGCTGGACATATGGCTGCGAACCTAGTACAAAATGTGAAAAGAAGTCCTGAAGGGTTTTCCCGTAAGAAGTGTCTATGGTTGGCTGGATAGCACAGTCGCACTGCATTGGATCCGTGGTAATGGCGAATACAAACAGTTCGTGGGAAATCGAGTGAGGAAGATCCAAGAAAAAGAAATAAACTGGAGGCATGTACCAACAGAAGAGAATCCTGCGGACGTGGGGAGTCGGGGAGGAGATGTTAGTAGATTGACAGCTCTTTGGTGGCAGGGACCAAGCTGGTTAGCAAAACCACAGGACTGGCCGCCAGACCTTGTAACGACATCTACTCAAGAATCAAAAGCGGAAGAAGCGAAACAAACTCGCGAGTCGTTTGCTCTAGCAGTAGAGAAAACAGAGAACAACGACGCCTTCGATGCGCTGCTGGAGAAGTACGAGCTGTGGCGTGTGTTGCGAGTGGGTGCTTGGATCTGGAGATTCCTCCACAACATAAGAACCGTCCGTAAACAGAGAATCCTTGGTCCCCTTACCACTGAAGAAATACAGAAACAGACAACGTTCTGGATCAAGCGATCTCAACAACAAGCAAAGTCGAGCCAGAAATTTGAAGAAGACCGTTTACAGTTGAATGTGCAAGGGAACCAAGAGGGAATATTAGAGTGTAGGGGAAGAATTCAAGGCCATTACCCCATCTTTCTGCCAGACTCCTCGCCCTTCACTCGCAAGTTAGTTCACCGATCACATGTCGACACACTGCACGGAGGAGTGGCCCTTACCATGACCAAAGTGCGAGAGCTATACTGGGTACCGCGTTTAAGGGCACTCGTAAAACAAGTTCTCAGAGCGTGTTCAGGCTGCAAGCGTTTTCAGGCCATGGCACTAGCGACGCCGCCTCCCGGACTCCTACCCACTGACCGCACAGAGGGGAGCACCCCATTTGAGGTTATCGGAGTCGATTTTGCAGGGCCCATCAAGTACCGTATCAGAGCCAAAACAGAAGGAAAGGCCTATCTTGCATTGTACGCGTGCAGTCTTACCCGAGGATTATTCCTGAAAGTACTACCAAACCTGGCAACCAGTGAATTCCTAAGAAGTCTAAAACGGCTCATCGCGCGCCGTGGGCGTCCGAAGAAGATATATTCCGACAATGGCAAAACCTTTGTTGGCGCCGAGAAGTGGCTCAAACAAGTTATGCGTGACGAGAAGACACAAGATTACTTAGCACATGAGAACATCAAGTGGCAATTCAACCTCAGCCGCGCCGCTTGGTGGGGAGGACAGTTCGAGCGCCTCATCGCACTGGTAAAACAGCTTTAAACAAGACTATCGGATGCGGAATGTTGACCTGGACAGAGCTGTGTGAAGTGGTACTGGATGTGGAGATTGCTTTGAATAATCGCCCTTTATGTTACGTCGAAGACGAAATACAGTTACCCGTGCTTACCCCTAACTCACTGCTATTTCTTCGATCAAACCAGCTGCCAGAACTGGAACCACACCATCTAAGAGAATTTGATCTGCGTAGAAGAGCTAAATATTTGCGAAGGTGCAAGCAGGCTTTGTGGACCAGGTGGACTACCGAATATTTACGAGGGTTGAGAGAACGACACCGGATGAAACACAAGGGTCAAACCACGCCCTTGGCCAAAGGAGAGGTAGTCATCATCAAGGACGAGGAACGAAATCGCAATAAATGGAAAATTGGAATCGTGGAAGATCTGATTTCGGGACGAGACGGAATCGTTCGAGCTGCCAAACTTCGAGCGGGGAAAGGAACACTTGAACGGGCGGTACAACACCTTTACCCACTGGAGCTGTCCTGCGATCGGGAGAATGTACAGGCTCCTCTACAGCTCAACCCCGTAGCCCCGACATTCAGGCCCAGGAGGGATGCAGCGGTAGCCGCTCGTTATCGCATTCAAGATGCGAACATTGATGCTGATTAGAGATATTTAGGAACACTGAACTGATATACTGGACTAACTTTCTGTTTCGTTCATTGAATTTCAAATTTTATCGAGCGCGCCATTCTAGTGTTTTTCTCCGTTGAGAAAAACAGGGGAGTGTGTGAGAGATTATTCAGCGTTAATTGATTTCCGGTTGATTTTTTGCGATAAGTGACAGATGATTGAACAATAGGATCATATTATATATTTAAAATGAGAGAGACCAGAGCGAAGGACAGAAAACGGTGAGAGAGAGCGGGAGATTAAGTTGATTTTATAAAATAAAACGTGAAGTTTCGGAACATAGCAGATTCTTTAGTCTCATTTCCGACAGGACAACTCGGCATCTAATCTCCATTCAGTTGCTGTGGAAACCTAAAATCCTCAACGTAGAAGATAAACGAACGAAGTTTGAACTGTCAAAAGGAGATCTTGGTCAATTCCAAGAATCATGCAAATGATCTTTGACACGAGCGCAATTGAGCAAATACATGGATTTGCGTTGTTTTTAAGAAGTTGGTGGATGGAAGCTGGAGATATAACCGCGGATTTGAGGCAATCCGTGACCTCATGGGTGTATAAACTATGCACTGATATGCTTTTTCAGCCCGATTAACGCCTGCATTTTGAGAATTCTTTCGTACAAAGTAGTGAATTTTTGATATGCAAATTAAGGTCGAAGAGAAGGGTCTCCTCTGATCACGCTGGTATGAAAAATATTTCAGCTGAAGTTTCCATATTTTGTCTGTGAACTAACTGAATACACCTTGTAACTTGTAGCAAGATAGAATTCCGTGTGCTACATTGTTGCAGTTGCTGCGCGCTGGACAAAATCTTTGAAATTGACTCTTTCGATCGCTGTTCACAGGGGTGGTCTGGCCAAAAATAATTTTTGGCTTGTGGCGACGCAAAAAAAGAGAATTGGAGAACAACTATACTATTTTTGAAACATGTGTCCTAAACCCTTTTCACGGGCAGAAAATAAAAGAAAACTTATCTCCGACGGGAAGTCGAGAGGACCGCTCTTAGCGAGAGTGGCACTTAACTACACCTTTCACGCAATTTTGGCTCTAAGTGATCACTTGAGAAAATAAACCTATAATTTATAACTCCTTATACATGATGGTTGATTAAGGAAGCTAAGAAATGTGAACAACTTTCGAGATTGCTTGTGGGAATGGAAAAATTTAATGTTAAGATAGACGCGTGTAGGCGAAATGTTGATGGAAAATCGTAGTGTTTCTTTCATCTGTCGTTTATTACTTTGTAGATTTGCTAATATCAGCAAATGTGTCTTTTTTACGGTAAAAAACGGTCATTAATCTATGATTTGATTGTTGCTTATCATTATCGCTCACTAAGGCTACTTTTAAGTCACATGCTGCGTGTTGCTCCCGTGACGTGTACGACAACTTCGGCTTTTACAGACGCGAAGTTCTGCCTTCTCGCTTGTGAGGAAATATCAATAGCTCATTTTAAAAACTGTACTACGATTCCGAAAATAAAACTTACTTGGTGTTGTGTTGTCACTTACCGCCATCAAACATTTCCATGAAGAACACGCCAAACTAACATCTGTTGTGTGACCCGAAAACATTTCTTAGGAATTATTCAAGCACGTTGTTCATGCTGTATGTTAAATGACAATTTCAGAATATTCTCCAGATCTCTATGTATATTTGCTTGCTTCGATGTAAAATATCTGCATTTTTTTAAGCATTTTATATGGACATATAAATCTACATCTCTCTCGATCGAGTGTTGCCGGCGTTGAATTGCGTGACTTAAAGAATGAGCCAGCAATATTTTGGGCTTCCTGCAAGCTTCCGTAGGTAACTCATGTATGGGGAATTATTATGTATTATTATGTTCTCAAAATATAGTATTTCCTGTACTGTACATACATAAGTTAATAATTCCCCATACATGACGTACTTACGCAAATTTCTCTTGACGCAAAAATCCATTTTTGCTAGTGATGACCATAAATTTGAAAGAAAAGTGGGATGCGAAGGTCTGTATCTTTCGTAGCCTATGGCAGTTGTACCTTCCCCTGCAGTCTTCCTCTAAATATTTCAAGGTCCCTTCTTATCTTCTTCCTTGTTCGGTCAGTTTCGACTTCTGAAACTAAATCATCGGCGTCGGTCTCTTCGTCCTCATTCATACTTACAGAGGGGGACCTCTTCAATAAATCAATTTTTGTTGGGGTGGATAGTCGACTAAAGTATTGAGCGATCTGCTGCTCTATCAACCAGTCTGTCTTAAACAGCATTTCTAGTCGGTTTCCTCTCTTAAACTCTCTATTTGAAAAGCCATATCAGACGCGGTTGACTTCTTACTAGTTTTCTCCCCTGTTCAAGACACATCTTAGAGATGCCTCTTTGCTTTCTGAGAAAAAGCAACTGCTTTTAGTGTTTTCTAAAGGACCCATCCGAAGTCCACCTGGCTAATAGGGGATTCTTCGTCAGAATTTTTGCCTGAGGTCCTTGTACGTAGCCACCACCCTACAGATTGGCAAGCCTCCGTCCATTTCCTCTTGTTCTCATCAAAGGTGGATTCTTTTATCAGCTTCACTTTGTGTTTGCATATGTTAAGGCCTTTGGAAGGCAGCGAATATCTGCAACGTCTTGATACATCCTTGCTCTTGAAAAAAATATCTCGATTTCTTGTTCTGTCTGTGACGGATTGGGTAGTTCTTGCGATGATCTGGGTTCAAAGATCTGTGCACGTTGCTGATAAACACCCGCTTCTACGATTGTCTTGCTGAAGGTTTGTAATGTGATGAGCCTAGTGAGGCCTTGAGGTGCTCCAACCGTACCAACTGGTCTACGCTGTAAACTTGTCACAGTTCCAAAGTCAGAGGGAGAATCACCCGCCTCCAAATTATTTATGTCAGCGCCTCTTCAGTATCTGCGTATCCCTGGCAATCACGTGATATAAAGTTCATCTCAGTCACCACTCACCAGTTAGGAAAATTGATGTTTAGATAAGTGCCCCTCTTGCCCTTCGTCCTTATTCATCCACTCTTAGACTCTGTCTGAGCGGACAACAGTTACAGCACGCGTTCTATTAGGTTTACAGTCACCTTGCCACCAGGAAGACTCTGTTGAAGTCCTAAATGTAATAACTGTCCTAAATGTAATAAAGTCCTAAATGTAATAACATTTGGTCCTAAATGTAATAAAGCCCTAAATGTAATAACGTTCGGTCCTAAATTAAATAAGCCTCCTATGCAATCGTTTAACTGCGCTAACATTGAGATGTTAAAGTGACAGCTGTTGCACCAAAGAATCCTCTGACCAATATTTATGGGATATTGCGGGCTCACTGATATTAATCAGCGGCTTTTTATTTGTTAAAGACGTAGGTTGAGAAGCATTGGCTACAAAACCTTATTCTAATACTGATGTGCTTTTGGCATCAAATTGACGGACGCAGAAGCAACGAGAACGTTGACTAATAGCTCTCTCTATATCATTGGCTCCGACTCTTAAGTGTAACAGATTTTGACGAAATACTTCTGTCCTCAGTGCTGAAGTTAACACTTGATGAACCAAATTACAAGGAAAAAGAAGTCCACCGACTTATACGTTAGACAAATTTTGGGCTCAGAAGGGCATTTTTTGTACTGTCTTCCCTTGCCAGATTTGTACGGGTTTGCATAAAATATATTCATATGCGTTATTGACCGAACGTGAGGTCAAAATGGCTATATATTGGCCGAGTTCTTTTTTTTTTTTTGTGTTTTTATGGACTGAGACGGAGTCACAGTCCATAAAAAAGTAGAAAAAGAACGAGGCTAATATCCAGTAATCTTGACCATACAAGAGAGTTTATATTCTCTTGGCTTAATCATTAAAGGATTCATTGTATAGCAAAAGATTTCGCTTTGATAAGAATCAAGAATGGCCTGTTTATTTCGAGAGCCGATAGCGAAAGCCAACTGTGTTTGCAGCACAATAAACCCAAGAGGGTCGTTTATTTTTTCTATGTATATATGAAAACATTGTCCAAAAGTTACGAACTTTGTAAGTTTTCTTGCGTGGGATCAATACGGGGATCCCGAACGGGCGAGGGTGGGCCCATCATGCCCGCTCAGGTAGCCAATCAGAACACAGGATTCACTTCATCTTGCCCGTGTGCGCTGCTAGCTATATGATAATGTGACTTGCAGAGCAAGATATCGACTGACCAATGATATGTTATCCCATTTCACGATCACAGGTCACGACATGTTGCCTTTTTTCCACGCAAGAGTCAAATTGAACCATTGAGCTACACCATTCAACACATGATGGTCAGTTGGCGGTCTAATGAACCATTCATTTTTTTCCTTTAGCCCCTTATGACGGGTTCATCAGTTCCCGAACCGAAATATTAGGAAAACATACATTTTAAAGTTGATCTCAAGTTTATATTTCATTTTTTGTCTTCACCTCTTCTCCCCGCCGTGAGGGGAGAAAATGAATAGATAAATAGATGAATAAAAAAAGAAAGCTCAACAGTTTCCACTTGTAGTCATATGATACATGAACTGATTACTGAGGTGGAGTAAAGCCATAGAGGGCTAGAAATGCAACAACCCAAGTTCAAAATTGAATAAATCAGGATAGTCATTCTTAAAAATGAACTCAAATGCTTCATTAGAATCAATTGACACTGAATGACATTGATGTGCAAAATTTCAATAACGCTACTGATAATAATAATTTTCTTTTGGATTAACATGTGACACAGCGAAATCATTCAAACTGCTCTAAAATGGTACATCACTTCTAAAGACTTTAACACGAACGATAACATCAACAATAGCATGCTAGTTCATCATCAATTGTCGTAAATTTCTTTTCCAAAAAGTCTTAATGGTTACGTACCAATCGATTCCATCCTATTGAGCTTCCAGCCAAGCACCAGCCCACTTTGGGCTGGAAATGATTTTCTTCAACTCGATCAATAAACCGCTATAAGGACCATTCTTCGACTGCTGATATTTCTTATGTCTAGCAAGTAAAAAGACGCTGATTGATATCAGCGGGCCCATAATGTGACATGTATACTGGTCAGCGGTTTTTTTGTTGTTTTTAAATAAGCCAATACGAGCTAGAATAAGCTTCTTCTCGGACGAAACGAATGTTTAGGATACATTGACGTCTCGTCTCTAAAATGTTCTTTTATGCTATTCACCCATGAATTTCGAGGTATGAGCCATTGGCGTCCTGGACAGCGCGAGAAAAATGACATTTGGTTCTACAGTAAGTTGCAAATGAACAAGAGAATTGCGCTGTCTTGAGTCACTCAATTCGAGTTTTAGGTTGAATTGAGGGCTTTTTAGACGCTCGCAGACTTATGTGGCATTAATATGAAGACGCAATACAACTGATACAAGTACACTACATAGGATCAACAATCTCTGTTGCGCTGTTGAGAGGTGGAGGAAAATATTATAAGAAGTGTAAACTCTTTGACAATTACATGAAGTTTCAGAGATGTCTATCTCCGGCTGTCCCAACACATTGACCTTCTCTTAAAATTACTTGGAAAAATGAACCTACAAACACATTGCAAACTCTGAGGTACTGCATAATAAACAATCAAATCATAGATTAATGACTTTTTTTTTACCGTACAAAAGCTACATTAGCTGATATTAGTAATCTCCAAAGTAATAAACGACAGATGAAAGAAACACTACGATTTTCCATCAACATTTCGCCTACACGCATCTCTCTTAACATTAAATTTTCCATTTCCACAAGAAATCTCGAAAATGTTCTCATTTCTTAGCTTCCTTAATCAATCATGATGTATAACGAGCTATAAAATATAGGTGTATTTGCTCAAGCGACCGCTTAGAGCCAAAATTGCATGACAGGTGTAGTTGATAGAAGCTTATCGCAGAAAAAAATAGGCCAGTGCCCAAATATTTTTTTGATGGCCTTCAGAGAAGAATTGATTGATAAGAACGCGAAATTAGGGCTGTAATAAAATATGTAGTTATTTTTCATCGTGGTGTAAGAAAGGATATGAAATTTATTCGTTTGTGTCACGATGGAGTTACTTAAGATGTTGATCGCGACGTTTCGACGGCAATACTGCTAGCCTTCATCAGGCAATGAGGTTGATTGTTCACGTGTCGCTATTTGTAACACGTTGGTTTGCTGTTATTGGTGCATTCCGATCCTCATTACCATTCCGCTTTTAGATTTTGTTCCCTCATAGGTCCGTATCGATCGAGTGTTGTGTTGTTTGATCGTAGACATCCAAGCTTCGAGAATTTCGATTCCCCTATTCCTATTGATGTTGTTGGGATGAAGTCTTATATGGATAGCCTCTTTGACCCTACGCGGTCCTCTTTGACCCTACGTGTGTACGAGTGGGGTTCACGATCAACAAACTTAACCTTGCTCCAAATGGGAATATGCCCCGTTTTGTTAGCGTTAGTTTTGCATCGTGAGCGAGCGCATTTGAAAGTTCTAGGTTGGTCATTGGCTTGAAATGACCAAAAAGTTGCCTATGGTTTTGCCACTTTTGAATGAAATTAGTGGAGGTTGCGAAAAGATAGTGCCAGGCTCTGAATCGTTTTGGAGTAATTTAAGTTTTAAGAATGATAGATTTAACTACCTGGTTGTGAGGGTGAAATGTGAGAGTGAATGGAATGCGGTCACTGCTTTCCTTCTCAGCCGTCAGTAATGCTGACTGTCGATCAATTTGTTGGGCACGGTGATGGCCCGCATAAACGACAGAAACAGCCACGTTCGATGCTCTAGTGTTTCGAAAAAATCAGAGTCGTCACTACATAAACGACGAAGTCTGAGAAACTGTGAAAAAGGTATGGAATTCTTGACGTGTGACGGATGCGAGGATAGATACAACAAGTAACTAAGTGAATCTGTAGGTTTGTAGTATGCATAAACTGTTTCCTTCAGTTGAAAGCCAAAGAAGTTTCAGAAATTTCCCATGTGTATTCTAGACCCGGGTGAAAGGAATTGACCGCGGTTATGATATGATGATACAAAAAAAAAACCCACACCATGAACAAAACAAAATTACAATGTCCAATCTGATAAAACACATGCTAAAATTTTAGCATGCTCATTGGCTAAGAACACGTCAATTAAAACAAAACAGTCCAGAAAATCAGGGTCAATTTGTTGGGTGTTACTAAACTGTGGATCAGCAGACCGCGGAAATTGCATCCCAAATTTCACTGAAATTATTCCATTACCTTTACAAATCACACCTAAGAATTGCGAACAATCATTGAGTAGGCCTGTCCACTTTGAAATGCTACTTCAAATAGCGCATTTGTCTCTGGCAAATTTTAAAATAAGCCGCTTTTGGCAGCCATGTTATGGATGCCTACTTCTAGGTAATAAGTTTAATTTCCCCATTGCAAAAGTCCAAACTTTTCTTAATTACCAGCGTCTTTCCTGATACTTTACTCCTCGCAGCTGACAATGCCCTCCATAAAATGGGCTTGAGCAAAAGTTCAAAATTTTCTTAATTATCAGCGTCTTTCCTGATACCTTTCTCCTCGTAGCTGACAATACACTCCATAAAATGAGCTTCTTTGAATAACACATTACGTATTGGGTTTACTTACTTTCTCCTCGTAGCTGACAATGCACTCCATAAAATGAGCTTCTTTGAATAACACATTACGTATCGGGTTTACTGTCAATGGAATAGATTATAAGAACGTGAAGTGGCAAGCTAGTGCACAAGCTAACCCTGAAATGTGCCTTGTACCACACTGCGGTATAAAACTCACAAGGACATTGTTATTGAAATTTACGAATTAACCGAGGTTGCAAGTTCAAGACTAAAATCCCATCCGGTGGGGGTAAAAATACCACCACAGACTGATTATAGAAACCGCAAAAAGCTCCGAGAGCATGGAAAGATTAGGCTGGTCAATTAGAGCGCTGAAAAGAAAAGAACAGCAGCGTCCTTGACCTTGATGACAAAAGATATGTGTGGCACTGACTGCAACGGGAGTGAAATAAATACCTTTAAATACGTCATTTTGTAATCACTTCGGCAACATTTTAATCGGTAGAAGTCTTCATTTGCACCACAATTGTGGCAATCGAGCTTTTGAAGCAAATTAACCTAACCGTCCTCGAGAAGTGGTCAATGTCAGACTCTTTTTTTCAAAATAAGAGAAACATTGCCGGCAATGCCTTCTTACATTTGACATGAACCGGTTACTGAGTGCATCTTTAATATGTTTTATCGATTGAAATGATATTCAATCATCGGCGTTTTACTTTTTGCAGGCAGAAATCTTTCTTCGTTGCATACCTAGATCATGATTAGCTTATCGCTTCCTGCTATAAAACCTTCAAAAATAGAAGACTTATAATTTAAAAGAATGTGTAATTTTATTCTGTGAAATATCGATCTTCAAAACGACAAGGTTTTGGAACTGAGAGGTTGTACAATAACGAAAGCAAAGCGTTCTATATCATTTCTATAATACTTACTGGCTATATGGTATTATCTAAAGCATGATTAGACCTACGAAGCGAAAATTGAAGGTGCTCTCCCCTAACCTTCAAAAAGGAACGTGTATTTACCGCCTTCAGAATATTTGCAGTGATGTAAAGGATACAATGGGCTCCTTTTTATACTTGTGTTCTTATTTAGAACAAAAGTTCAGTTTTATGGATTCCGCTAGATTTTTCATGTCTCCTCATTTACGAAATTTATTGTGCTGCTCAGCTACATAAACTGAAGGCTGTTCTCCTAAAAGAATGAAATGTAAGTAGAAAGCTTTTCTAACTGAAAAATCAAATAACTTTGCACCACAAATATGGCAGCAAAAGCTTATCAAACCTAGTTTTTGCGCTATATCAAAGTCTAAGATGAAAGAAGAAAAAAAAAAAAAAGAAGAAGAAGCTCGTCCGCCTTGTAAAGGCGGCTTTAAAATGCGCCTACAAAGCGAAATTTGAAATAAGCCACTCTATCATTCGCCAATCTTCTAGTAGCGCCTGGTATCGCCTGCCATCCCAATTTTCTGATGGTGACCGGAATCATTCAGTTTGTTTTACCGAGTTCTTGGTAATCAGAAGCCATATTGGCGATGCCTACTTCTTGGTAACGAGCTCTTCCACTGGAAAAGCGCAGTTTCTCGTAATTACCAACGTCTTCCCAGAGACCCACCCTCATAGCTGACAAAGTTTTCCTTAAAACGCCCTTTTTTAGCTCGTATTTCTCCTGGTTCGGGAAAGAAACTTCAGAGGGCATTCAGTAAGCAGGTTGCTATCCACTGATCACTCAAGCTTACTCCCCTCATAAGAGAACTGTACATTTAGTCTCCACTACACAGCAAATAACACAGTAGTGTAAACCGAATGAGATTATTTAGGGAAACCTACCGAGAACCAACCTGATATATTGCCTGAGGCATACATACATGCATATATTCGCAACTGATATACCATATACAATCCTGATATAGAGTCAATTCCTTACACATTCAAAAAAAGGTATACATTACTAACATGCAAACTTCACCAAGTTGGGATTAACGGAGATGGGCAACTGCTTACGAGGACGTTACTACGGTTATACGGAGGCCAGAAAAACCTGCCAGAAAAAACCCCTCTGGGGAAAAAATATGACAGGGAATCTGGGTAGGAACCGTGGCTTAAACTCAGAGCAGTTGGCAGCCCAACGAAAGTTTTCAAACGAAATAACTTTGTCATCAGCCAGAGGTGGACGGTTGGTTCTGAGGCCTAGATGGACACAACGTGCTACACCCCCCCTTAGGTGCTATTGCATCATTACCCATGATGCTTGGGCCTAAGGCCCAGGCGTTGTCGTATCTCGTGCCTACAAAATATTTATTTCTGCCTTATTCGCAGATATAGGGCTCCATTAGCTAGAGAACTTCACGCATGGCCAGGTCTCTGCTTGCCGCAGGACCCTCCTTGCCGATGTAAATCATGGTGTTGAGGAAATAGCCATTTGCAGAATCTGTCACGACAAAACCTTTCAGCTCAAATCGACTTCTTTTCAAAGGCAAAAATTGCCTAAATTGTACTCGTCCCTTGAACATTATCAGAGCCTCGTCCAAAGACAAATTCTGCGATGGTGCATAAACTTCTATAAATCTAGGCAGCAAGGCATTCAAAAACGGCCTGACAGTTTGTCTCTATTAGAGTCAGAAGGGTGTGGAGCATTGTTGTTGTCGACAAAGTGCATGCAAAAACCGCAGAATTGGAAGGTAGCGATCTCTCGATTTTATATTTTGAAATCAGAGGGTGCTTCCTTGTCAGAATCCACATGGGCAACACGAAGAAAGGCAACAGGAGGATCGTCTTCGTCCACAAAAGTTAATCCGGTCGCCTCCGCAGCTGCCATTTCGAATCATTCCGCTAGCGAATTTATGCTAAACATACGGCTACGCCATATTTAAAAGGCCGACGCAAAATGCACAAGTGATAAAGCAAAAAATTCGGAAAAATGATATATTTTGAGTTTCGAATAGCTGTTTTCACAGAGATGTGTTTATTCTCTTTCAAATATTTTGCAATTCGCGGAAAAAGTGTTTACGAACAACTTACTGTTTGCTGCGTGGGATACTGTCTTTTCAGTGTGCTCTGGTAATGAACAACTTTGTCAACAAACGAACGTGTGACTTATTCCGGAACAATATAGCTAAAAACACTATTTTATAAAACGAAAGCTTTTATCGTAATAAATGTAAGGTTTGAAAACTGGCAAATGTCAGTCGAGGCATATCCTCGGATATTCTCCAATTTTTTTAATTTATTTATAATTTTTATTTTTATTGGTTTTATTCGATCTACTGATGCCCTTCGACCAATCGTACGCACGCAAAAATATTTGATGATTTATAATCGTTGGTATTTTAAGGCAATTGAGCGAATCGGGTGCATGATTCACCGATCGATCTTATTATTGCTGTGTTTTCTCCATTAATATTCTTGTCCTTTTCTTTAAATTGATCATGATCAGTTTATCGCACCTGGAATGTCGAAGATAAAAGAAGTGTTCTATAAAAAATGAGACTTTCTTCAAAAAACAGCAGTCTTCAAAACAGGCGCGAACGCTTATTACCCCATGGGCTATACAATAACAAAAGCAAAGTGATCTAAATAGTGGCAATAGCACTACTCGTTTTAGCTAGACTTAAAGGACGGAAAATGAAAAAATTCGTCGTGGTGAGACGGAATTAGTCCTATTTTTAGCCTGCTCGGTGAACGCATGACTGATTTCCACTCTCCATTTCCAAGAACTGAAAATTGAACGGATATATTATCTTAACATCAACTTCAATTTATGTCGTCTTCACCTAGCGACATCTGAACAAATGAAGCACGCACTGATAGTAGAGTGAAGTTTGAATCCCTCAAACAACTCAGCCCCTCTCAGACTCTTTGGAACTCTTCAGTTATTCTAAAGCGCGTATGCGTCTCTGTTTGTTGCTAAATAACTCAAACCAGTTTCTAAACTTCAAGAAACACCCTGCAAATGTTTTATTATATTAGTGTGACCACGCTTTCTTTGCCTATAACGTCCTCGTTGCTTACTATTCAAGAAACATTTTCAAACGATAAAGTGATGTTCTGCAGGCAACATTAGGATAGGGATGAAATAAGTTTCCAAGCGCGAAAAAGTGAAGTTATCCTGGAAATGATCAACATATATTTGAGCCAGAAATTAAAGCTGATTTGCCCAAACTGTGTTTAGAGATAATGTGTAATTCAATTCATTGTTTTGGAATCATGATATGGATCCCTTTTTCTGTCGGCCTTCTTTTCCGTTTTCCTTTTTTTTAATGAAAATTTCAAACGTAGTCCTGCAAAATTGGAAAATCGATTCAATTACGTTTTTACACGAGTTTTTCTTTTACTCGTATTTTGTTTTTATTTAACAGCAAAGGGACAATGAATATCGAGTCCTCTATAATTCGAGAGCAGGCAATCTATTTAAGAAAGAACGTGTATAAGCAAACTTTAGAATATGCCAATTTTGTCGTTCATTTTTCCCCGATTATTTTGAGAGTGCCAATCTCCTGATTGCGCTCAGGTTCGTAAGCCATTCCGATTTCCTGATAGTGGCCACTATCATTCGGTTTCCCGATTTCCTGATAATCAGCAGCCATACTATGGATGCCTAATTCTTGGTAACGAGTTTCTCCATTGGAAAAGTGCAACTTCTCGTACATGCCAGTGTCTTTCCAGACACCTAACTCCTCGTAGTTGACAATGTCCTCCTTAGAACGCGTTTCTTTTAGCTCGTAATTATGTGGGCTTGGGTGAGGAACCTCAGGAGACATCCCTTTCGAAACGCGCCGGTTTTCAATTCTCTCTTGACGGTGGCAGTGGCGGACGAGGCAAATGCTGGCGAGCACGATGACAAATATGCCACCACAAGAAGCACCAATGATGAGTGGGTAAGGAAGTTTTTCTTTTACATCCTTCTTTGGGTCTGAAAGAAGAACATTGGACGGGTTTAGTACTCTTACTATTAAAACCACCATACTTCTGGTGCTGTTGGTAGCGCTAATCTTAAAAATCCTTCCGTTGCTGCTTCTGCTGCTACATCCACTATTTTTGCTACTGCTACATTCTGTACTGCAATTGCTCGGCTACTACCATTGCTATTGCTAAAACTGTCGTCGGCTCTTGTGCTACTGATATTGCCATCGTTCTTGTAATTCCTAAATATGGTGCTACTGCTTCTGCCGCTACATTTTCATCAACTCCCGTTCGCGCATCTATGGATCCTACTGCTATTACTAGGGGACTGTTACATATACTATTTTTGCTACAGAGTGGCTTCAAATTACCTTCGTCTTGGATTCTGTCGATGATTTTTAGCGACTCCGGGTTGACAGGCAAAGGACCAAGAGTGCCGTTTTGCACGGCTTTTTTCAACGGAGCAACCGCTGTGTCATCTGAAACTTTGTTCTTGAATAATAGCTTAAATTCTACCACAACACTTCCGGGCCTGTATCAAATAAGTGGGATTGAAAGGTACTGATCATTATAATAGTTGCATTGTGCAATGGTAACATCATTCATTTACCTACTAAATTTAAAGGTTGCATACCTGAATGCTACAATTTGTACTCCAATAAAGTTTTTGAGCCCAGAATACTGTTTTTGTACCTGTAAGTTTAAAAAGATGATCTCAAGACGTTTCATCAATATCTTGCGGGACAGCTTTTTCAAGGGTGGAAAGCTTTCTAAAGGTTATTAAAGGCCCCTAATAACGTAAGGTCATGTATCAGCAAGGACTTGCACCTGGTTACACTTTTAGGGCTTCCAAGTGTGACTTTTATTTAATCAAATTTCTTCTCATGCTAATTTTGAAGAGAAACAATACGTGAATGTAAAAGATTCATTTGAAGGGCAGTAAAATATCTACAAGCATTACTTATTTCTTACCTCATTTTCAATGAGGGAGGCTAGATCTCTATAGGTTGGACTGGCTTTATCCCTTAGTTCGTCATTCCATGTCCTTTCAATACGTATTTCAACCGCAACCACTATAGAAGAGAAGTCAAGTGGATTGATTTTGATAACAAAACAAATTAATTTTAATCTCAGCTTTTCCCTGTAGTCTTGTAACTTGTGGCATGAAAAACAAAATTTAAGTGTCAAATATTGCGCATTGGAAGAATGTTTTATTGACAACTCGCTCGTGGACAGAAGGGGAAACAAAAAGGTTTAAGTTCTACGGCGATTACTCCTCCTTCGACATCAATTTTTACCAACCAATATGCACGTACCGGTTTCATAGTCTTCCGTATTCGGCTTAGATGTTGTTGTCTTTTCGCGGGATTCGCTCGTAGGAATATATCCAACCACTGAAAACGACATAACGGAGTCTTTGACTGCGGATGTGGCTTGTGTTCGGTGCAAAGCACTGGATTTTGTGAGCGAACTGGTCACCAGATGCGTGGAAAATACGCTACTTTTGGTTGATTTAGAACTCAAGGATGATGTACCTACAGAAATGTTGGTCGATTGAGAACTCAAGGCTGATGTACTCATAGAAGTGTTGGTTGGAAATTCGACCCGAGGTTGTCGCATGCAACCTTTCTGCAAACAGCTGTATAAAATAATCAAATATGCTGATTAAAACCACACACTTCTGAAACGTTTTGGCTTTACCATTAAAGTGAGCAATATTTTTTAATTATCTGGTTTGCAGTACATTGCCACGCTATTGATTATTTTACTTTGTACCATGCCCGTCAAAAAATTGAGATCTTCCTCTAACTTCAGGAATGTTCATGAACAACCTATGCATTTACATTCATGGAAGATAACGACTTATGCAATTTTTTTTTTCGCACTTGTAAATATTCGAAAAAGTTATATTGATCGTCAAAACCAAACACAAAAATAGTTTAACTAAAAGTTACAATAAAAAGACAACAGCAACCTTCCAGAATAGCCCTCTTGTTCCAATCCAAACCTTACCAGTTTCGCATCGTTCACCGGTATACCCAGCGAGGCAATTACACGAGTAGTTGTTGGTACCATCTACACACGTCGCACCATGAGCACATGTATGATTAACACAGTCATCAAAATCTGTGACAGAAAGAAGAGTAGGTAACCATGTCCCGTTGTAGATGAAAGTCTTAAGAAGCTTGAAAAAATGAAAAAAAAACAAAACAAAACAAAAGAATTTGTCAACGTTGTAGAAGCTACTTTTAGTGACTTTTCCCTTGTCATTTTCTGTTTAAATAACTAAATAGGAACACAGAAAATTATCGTCGAAACAATAAACTCAACAAAAATACAAAACGAAGACTTCCCGTCACATGATAAAGATTTTCGGGGAGATCCTCGCCGAATGAAAAACGTTAAACAACAAACAAAAACAAACAACAACAAACAACAACAAAATTGATTTACTTTAGCAATTGAAATACATATCTAACAATCCCTACCCACAAATGCAGTTTTATGGGGTGTTTGATCTTTAACAAAATCATGCATAAATAAACGGTTTTTTAATAATAATAATACGAAGAATTATTGACAGACTGAATAAAGGCACAAAATGAAATATAAAGGATTTGACAAATACGCGGAGAGAACATTTTTGAAAAGTCAAAACCTTTTCCAAATTTCATCGGGCAGCTTGGCTTCAGTCTAATTCTCTACTACTTCTCTTCTCAATCGCTTTGACGAAGGGCTAACCCTCGAAACGTCAGCCTTTAAACTCTTCAAGGTGGCCAAGTTACGTTTTGAACACTAAATTACCTGATATACTCTCCCACCGACGTAGCACCAGTTTCTTTAGAAACTTACCCTTTACTTCTCCATTGGATAAGAAAGGTTAAACAAGCGATTGGTATAATGTCAATACAATTTGAATCTTGATAAAATGTCTGAAGACTCGCTAATTTTCAACGTTACAAATGCAATGTGTTGAGTCAAAGATAAATTCAAATCGACTAGGACACCAAGGTATTTTATGTGTTCTTTCCGTTCCAGAGGGACAGGGGAATTGGCGCTGTAGTTAAACATATCTATGTTAACTTCATAATTAGCACGTTTTTGATACTGTTTTAATATATCAAAGTTATATTTTGATATTTAGAGATCTACACACCAGTTGCTCGCATTCTTTAGCTCCTAGTTAGTTGTTACTTCAAGAGATCTCAAACTCTTATCAGCATAAAGCAGGTTGGTGTTATCAGCAAATAAGAAAAAGTCTAGTTTTCTCAGAGAGGCTATTGTTCAGTTACGAAGGAATCGTTTCATAACTCCCATCAAGTGTTACATCAACTGCTTTATTCTTAAAAAAACCCGTCCTTTTTAGTTTAACACTCAGAGAGGGCTACAACTAAACAATGTCTATTGTTATATCCTTTTCCTTATAAAAAAAAAAAACAATTTAAACAAAGACCAACAAGGTAAACAAAGTTCAAAGTTTGTGGAACGTAGAAAGTTTCGACGCTGGTTACATAATCCCTTAAATAAGCTGGCTTCTTAAAAACTCTGCCTGATCGCCTTGTTGAGCCTTGCACAGGTAACCCACTAGGCTGAACAAGTGGCCCCGGTTGCCGAGGTGCCATCGCATGGCCATTGGTCGCATCCACTCGACCACTGGGTACGGTTGCGCGGAGAGCTCATGACCAGTCTGTGCTTGTTCAGGTAAAGATGTCGACTGTTGATCCGATTGCCTAACGCCTCCATCAGCCACCAAAGCAGGTCTTGAACTCCGACAGGCCTCCTTTGTTTTCCTCAGGTGACGGCGATTTCGGCGATATCTGGATCCATCTTAGGTAGCCGCCTCGAAGGACCGAGTTCCAACACACCTTTCAACCTTTGCTTTCACAGCTTCTTTACTCGGATTTCCAGGCGGCACGAGTCGCACTGTATCTCTACTTCTGAGTGCTCCCAGATCCTTAGCCCCCCTATTGTAAGCAAGGAGTTGTCCTTCTTTCTTGGCGAGAAGCTTCTGATAAATCTTGGGCTGGACAACTGGCCTGAGAAGCCTAGGAATGATGGGTAGTTGTGCTTTTGTAAACCTTGACGTCAACCACTGCGCTGGACTGGTGCCCAATCCTTGACTAGGCGTGTTTCTGTATTCGAGGAGAGCGAGGTATGGATCTGTTCTGGCTTTTCTTGACTTCCTCATAACATTTTTAGCGGAGTTAACAGCTGCTTCTACCTTTCCGTTGCTTTGCGGGTAAGCTGGCGAACTTGTTACATGCACAAAGTTCCACTGGCGGCTAAATTCCTTAAATTCAGTCGAGGTAAACTGAGAACCGTTGTCTGATACACACGTCTCCGTGATTCGATGCCTTGCAAAGTGCAACTTTAACTTCTGTACTATCGCCCCCGAAGTAGTTTTGTCAAGGGAATCGATTTCCCAGAAAGAGGAATAGTAATCAACACCAGTGAGATAGTTCCGACCCCTGTAAGTGAACAAGTCAACTCCAACTTTCGCCCATGGCCGGTCGGGCACTTCATGAGGAATGAGAGTCTCCTTAGGCAGCTTACGGTCAAACGCCCTGCAGACATCACACATTTCAATAAACTGCTTGATTTCACCGCTCATTCCTGGATCATGAATGGTTAATACACCTGTCAGGCCGTCGAGTGCGTGGTTAAGCCTTCGTTGAAACTCCTCCTCCACAAAGACCAAAGGGCAGGCGACGCCAGCAAAATCTTCCAAAGGGAGAATTTAATGTTGTTAAGCGTGAACTGTCATCGTCAAGGTCAACGTGCCAGAAACCGTTCTTTGCGTCCACAGTGGAGAACACTTTAGCCCTGGTAGGCTCAGGTAGAATGTTTCAACTGTCGGGGTTGGATAGTGGCTCCTCCTAAGAACTTTGTTGAGGTCCCTAGGGTCCAGGCAAACACGAATCTGTCCATTAGGTTTTTGCACGATAACGAGGCTCGAAACCCAATCCCGAGACTCTGCAGTCGTTCCAATTCTCGTTACAGCTTTCCCTTTAACGCGACAGGTACTCGTCTAAGAGGATGATTCATTCTTCCGCAGACCGAACACCTCTTCCCGAACGCTGAACAACTTTTCTTGGCAGCAGGATGCTTTCCACCACAGAATTTACATCTTAGTACTTCTTTAGGACTGGAATCTCTCGCGTTCCGATCATCATTTTAGCGCCTTTTGTTCGCAGACTTGTCATGGCTTTTGTTAGCTGATACCTTGCTGCGCCTCGTTTGGTCCTTCCATTAGTTTACTGCTTCGCCCTCTTCCCAAGTTTTAGCCGTGTTTTCGTCAACATGGCTGCTCCACAAATGCTGAGGCATCTTTGTAAATCAAGATCTGGGATCTTAAGCATTTCTTCTCGAAGTTCCTGGTCCTGGATTCCACAAATCATCCGGTCTCTTACCAACGAATCTTTAAGATCACCGAAGTTACAGGTTGTCGCCAACAACTTCAAATCTGTAACGAACTATTCTTGTGATCCACACGGGTCCTGAATACGGGTGAAAAACTTGAACCTCTCAACAGTTTCATTTTTTCTGGGATTACAATGCCCGTCGAACGCTTCTAAAACCTGCGTTAAGGTTCTTTCCGACGCGGGAATTTCGAAGGCCAACGTATCATAAATTTCTCTTCCTCGACTGCTGATTAAACACAGAAATAACTTTACTTTCGTCGCTTTGTCTCTGCCGTTCATTGCCAGATCCATTCTAATTCTTGCTTCCATCTTTTCCAACTGTCAGCCAAGTTTGTCGCATCAAAGTCTTACTGAGCGGGAGGTTTAAGCTACGTAATCCTGTCAGTCGTTCCCGCATTTGCACTTGCCTGTTGTCCGTCCGTCGGAATTGTAGGTTTCTTTCGAACAGTTTCTGTCTATCCCGTACTCACTCCTGACACCATGTTTAGTTACGAAGGAATCGTTTCATAACTCCCATCAAGTGTTACATCAACTGCTTTATTCTTTCAAAACCGGTCCTTTTTTAAATTTAACACTCAAACGAGGCTACAACTAAACAATGCCTATTGTTACAGGTATAGATGTCAACTATGTACAACAAGAGCAGTAAAGGTCCTAAGACACCACAGAGAAAAAAACTTTTTCTTAGATACCTAAGTGCCGACTCAAGTATTTTGATGTTGATCATTCAGATGAAAGGAAACTAAAAATCAGCTACTCCAGGTATTCCGTAATGTTCGAGTTTTCGTAGAAAGATTGAGTGATTGACGATTTTACATGCAGAAAAAGCATTATCATCAAATTGCAAACTTGAGTTGACGAGAGTTGTAATGACATTAACAAGCAAAATAACAGGGCCACGGCCACATGGTCAAGAAAGAAAATCAACTTCATTCCAAATAAAATATTTCAGTCGTTGGAAAACCTTACCAGATTCACATCGTTCTCCAGTAAACCCAGAAAGGCAACTGCACGAGTAGTTGTTGTTACCATCTACGCACGTCGAACCATTAGCACATGCGTGGTTAACACAGTCATCAACGTCTTAAGAAAAAGGGAAGAATTACATTGCAGAAGTGAAAAAAAGGTCATTCGAAAGTCCCAAAAAGGTCACTGAGCTTGAAAAGATACATCTAGGGAAGAATTATTTAACCGCTATTCACAAATACTCAGTAAAGAACTATTTCAACCACAGTAGGGTGCCATTAATACTAACCCGTCTCACATCGATCTCCTGTAAAACCAGCTAGGCAAATGCACGTATAGTTGTTCACACCGTCCAAGCACGAACCACCAATGGGATTACAAGTATGATTCGTACAGTCGTCAATGTCTGCAAATGGATATGAAATATCCGTTCTTACCAAGGTTGGTGAACAATCTACACACTATCCAGTTTACACCGGGCCCAAACTGTGAAAACGTCATGACTCTTTTAATTGCAAACTAGATCTTACAGAAACAAGATGTCTGACAATCGAAAACAGAAATGTATATATAGAGAGAAACCTCGTCAACAAACACAAAGCTAGCCGCGAATTTTTTAATTTTTTTAAAATTTTTTTTTCAATACCCACACTGGAAACTGCGTAAGAAGTCGTTGGTACCGTTTACACACGATGCGCATGTGTACGTGCCGCAGCAGTCGTTGTCGATTAATAAAACTAGTGAATTAAGATATGGTTAACTTTCTTAAAGAAAATCAGTGTTAGATTGGGAACCAGCACGTTTAAAACAAAGACTATGATTTGTAATATAGTCTGTTTTCAGTACTAACTTGTCTCACAGTGGCTTCCAGTGAATCCATCCAGGCAGTTACACGAGTAGTTGTTAACACCGTCCAAGCACGAACTACCAATGACATTGCAGGTATGATTCACGCAGTCGTCGATGTCTATAGGCAATAAGGGTTTTCAGAGAAATGTTTAACGAAAAACAGATAGTTGAACAATGGATGCAAAATAGTGTATACGAATTGATGAATTAGTTTATTTCAGAATGATGTTTATTCTTGTATTCATTCTTCGAACGTTGAGTATTTCAAAGATATTGTAAAACACTCGGGTAAAGCTCGAAAATACTAAGGATAAAGCAGAGACAACAAAGAGGTCGAAACCAGCATACCAGAACCACAATGATCTCCAGTAAATCCTGCCACACAAATGCACGTGTAGTTATTGACACCATCTACACATGATCCACCATTAGCGCACGTGTGATTAACGCAGTCATCTACGTCTTTGATGGATTTAAATAGAGACAGCAATAGCGTTATCAGTAGTAATAATCATAAGTCAAGACAAAAGCCGGATTAACAGTCAGAAAGGGATGGACAAATTGTGGGTATCAGAACCTTGCAAGCACAAGTCAAATCTAGGCTCAATTAATCTACCTGTTCCAAGTTAAAGACATGGTGGGCTATTAAAAGTTTTCGTTTGATCCTGGCCCAAAAAGTTTGGTTTGAACCCCTTGTCATAAGTCATTTTACAAAGTATCTTTTTTCTTTTACTTTAATCATATTTTGATCTGAATAGCACCAGATATGTCTGGAATTTAAGGAAGTACACGACGTTTTTCTTTTTAAAACATGTCTCAAGAGTTCTTCTGTCATCTTCAGTTCTGATTTATAAAAAGTACAAAGTTGAATTTAAAGTGTGTAGCAAAGTGCTCATTGGACCAAACAAACAATAGAAACCAAGCAATGTAAGCGATTTTGTACCTGTTCTGTTAGATAGAATATATAAACTATTATAAAAAATACGTGAAAGTCCCAGAGAAAATCTGGAGACAGGTCAAACTCCAGACAACTAGAAGCGCATGATTCGATAATTCAACCTACCAGTCTCACAACGATCTCCAGCAAACCCATCCAGACAGTTACATGAGTAATTGCTGATGCCATCTACACACGATCCATTGTTTCTACACTCATGACTGACGCAGTAATTGATGTCTAAACATTTACGAAATTAAAGCATACCACAATCACCTTTTTCATTATCATTATTATCTTTATTTTATCATTATTATTATTATTATTATTATTATTATTATTATAACCTTACATTTGTCACTTGAAAGTGAAGAAAGTTTATTGTATTTTTTATTTCTTTACTTGTTTGTGAGACTGATTAAAAAAAAAGGAATCCGAAAAAGGGGAAACAGAACAAGGAGGAACTGTTTATGAACGTTTCCACTCCAACCATCCGATCTTAAGTAGCGAGCAAGGATTCTATCATTGTGAAATTTATACCTTTGCAATTCTTTCCATCGCCGGTGAGCCCAAACGGACATGGACCACAGCTTATAATCTCGCTGTTTTTGAAGCAAGTCACATTAGGGTAACAGGAATCTTCGGTACAGTTCTCTATTTTGATATCGCAGTTTGATCCAGTGAAGCCAGCATAGCAATTGCACGTGTAGTTATTTATTAGGTCAATGCAGGTCCCTAGAAAAAAAAGGATAGGATCGATTACACTGATCTGTGATCTCAATGGATCCGCAGTGTACACTATGGGCGCGGATCTGTCAATGGGAGCAGACGTTTTTTCTAGAATTGACTAGTCTATAATCTTCTATCCAAATATTTAACAAAGGTATTTTGGTTTGTAACCAATTCATTTCTTAGATATGGAGTAGAACACCTTTTTGCAAAACATTTAATTGTGGACTCTTCCGAAATGTTACATGTGTTTCCTCGACCGAAGCGTTAACGGTATAAAATAGCCACGTTTCAAAGGACTTTCTGTTGTTTATTGATGAGTCTTTCGAAACCTATGATTACAAACAGTTTATCAGGTTATATGAACAAAGTTCAAAGAAAACGAACCACAGATTTTACATACCCGATGGCCTCAGATGTCGACTTCGGGAGGAAGCTTGTCGTACTAATGTTATTAACGGTGATTAACCTAATTAAGTAGCTATGACGTATCTAATTTTCGTCGCGGCCGAAACACTCCACGCCTCCCTAATTCTTAATTTACATTTCGAAGGTATTGACCTAATTCTTAATTTACATTTCGTAAGTTATTCGTTTCATTTAATGTCCTTTTTCCGGGGTTATCTTCATCATCGTGGAAAGGAACCAGTACGATTAGACGCTTTGTATACAGGTCGCTCGATTGTTGAATATCCTCGACCCTTGTATATACCAACTTTTTCATTCGGCGCTGGATTCCGCTCAGTTCTGAAATGTCGCAACGCTCTGTCCGATCGCTTCGTACACCTTATCTGTCAATGGGCGCAGCAGACGTTTTTCTAGATTTGATTGTTCTATTTTAAACGTCCGAAAAGGTATTGCCAGGGTGGTGAGGGCATATCTCTCTTCTGGAAATATTTAAGGTTTTCGTCCAAAAGTGACGCAGTTGTATCTAATGGACTTTACTATGTTATGAATTTCCAGAATCGTAATCGAATTTTTTGCAACACGCCATGGTGACCTTTTCGATGTATATGTTCCGCATAAAGCTTGGAGAAACGATGCTCACGAGGAATGAGGATCACTTCTCTCTTATCGTAGTAGACCCATTTGCCGGTCCGATGACCAACCACTATTACTCCATCTTCTCTGCGCTTTGGACACAAACGCTTATATTTAGATTTTTGACGTCTGTAAGCATTTTTCTTTGCGCGTCAATGATCCAAAACCTTCTGCTTTAGAAATATCGTCCGGACGTCAGGGTCTTTGTCGCATTCTTCAGACTAACTGGTTCTCTTGCATACATGGCTAATACCTTTGTCTGTTTATATCAATTCTTCTCGCGAGCGAGTCCTGTTCTGCAGCAAGTGTTGTTAATGCCGTTTTCATTGGTAACTCTGGGTGATGGACTTCTGATTCCGGGAGTTGTAGAAATCTAGGTCCCTTTGCCAGTCGCTTTCGCTTTGATATCGCTTGGTCGCTTACCTCGTGTTATCCAATCGGCGATGTTTTATCACTTACCAGTCTTGGGGATTGGTACCTTCCTGTATCTCTCCGATGCGAGTAGCGCGAATGTATTGTAGCCGTAAGATTCCTTTTGGATCATCCTCGACTATGTGGTAGTATTTCGCAAACTTGTAGCGGGATTCTTTGTCCAGAAAGTTTTTAAGCCTTTTGCTTAAGACTGCCGCGCAAAGTTCAATTCGATCGATTGATAATTTCCTATTTGGCGAGAGTCGGTTCTTTGACATGATCAGTCTAGTTTCAAATTTGTTGTCCGGTAATGTCCACCTGATGTAAGCATGCTCCGTAAGCGTTGTCTGACCCGTCACTGAATATGATAAGAGTCGGCAGACCGAGTGCACCTGATGGTTTGAGGCATCTTGGAAATATAACTTGATCCATAATTGCGCAGATCTTGGAAGAATTCCAGCCAGTTAATCCTTTTGCTTCTCAGGGACAGGGTCGTCCCAGCCGAGTTTCTTTTCTGTTGCCCAAAGCTGGCGCATCAAAATCTTCGCTCTGACCGTAACGGGAGCTGCTAGACCAAGAGGGTCATACACGCGGTTTATCTGTGAGGATAATCCTCTTCGTTATTTCGCCAGTAGTTGGGTTTTCTTTGATGCGTCCTTTGGCTTTCGTCAGAGTTAAGTCTATTCCACTTTAAACCGGAATTGATCCTTGTCTGTACTCCAAATGACGCCGAGTACTTTCTCTGTTGATGAATTTTGCTGGTTGGGTTCTAAAGCCATTTCGTTTGCTGTTTTGTCGTTCGAATAGAACCAACCCTTTATCTTGAATCCGCCCTTGACTAGGACTGCCTCAATCTCATTAGTTAGTTGCTTAGCTTGTGCGTCGCTATGTACACTGTCTACAATGTCATCCATGTACGAGTTGGATATTACGGTATTCGCGGCTTGGGATAATTCTCTTTGATAGTTCCGCTGTCTTTCTCATGGCTACGGTCGCTATGGTACCGAGGGTTTGTCTCCAAATGAAACTCTTTGTATAACGTACGTATCCGGATCCCTGCTTGTTTCATGTCGCGCCATAGAAAACGATGCGTGTGTTGCTCTATGATCTTGGTCTTCACGGTGTGATACATCTTTTCACATCTCCGATGAATCCATTTCGTGTTCTCTGAATCGCACGAGGATTCCTACAAGATTATTTAACAGATCGGGACCCTTTGCCCAGTACTCGTTAAGGACGTGTCCCATATAGTTCGCGCTGCTGTTAAAGACGATTCTCACTGGAGTCGATTTCGAATCAGGCTTTAGAACATCGTGGTGGGAGATGTAGTGGATAGGGCCTTTATAAGTTTCGAGCTCTTGCTTGCTTAGTTTCCTAGCTACTCCTCGTTCTACCATGTCCTCAACTTGATTTTGATAAACTCTGCTATGTTCGGGATTTCGCAATAATCTTCGCTCGGTGCTTAAGAGTCTTCCAAAGGCAGCTCTTTTGTTATCTGGCAGGTCGTGTGGGTCGCGAATCCAGGGATATTCAGCGATCCAGCATTTTTCCTGTTCGTTAAATTGAAGGCCTTTCTCGATGAGATGGAGCTCCCTTTCTTCTTTCAGAGTGTAATCGCTGGTTCCAGGAGCGCATTTTCCGCATTTGCAGCCTCCCGCAGCGCGGCGCAGCTAACACCTAATCTCTCGATATTGTATCGTCAATTTTGACTGCTTTTAGGTGGTTTGCACATGCGTCGAATGCTGATTTGTGGTTATTCTCCCGAATGGAAGGGTGTGTCCCGCCTATACATCGTCCAAAACGATTCTTCAATAACATTAGGTGTTCGACATTTCTTTCTTTTACCGGGTGGAAGCCTGCGTAATCATACCCAATGAGGACGTCAACGGCGCCTTTCGGCCGAGTCACGTCGCCCCTTTGTATCTTGAGAGCGTCAAGTGCCTTATCCATGTTAACACTTTGAATGTCGGTGGTAATTTTGTCTATTTCGCAAACTTCCACAAGCGTCGTTTCGCCCTTGAGGTCAATGAGCGGCAATTTGTATTTTCTGGAACTTATCTTCTCTTCCTTCCCTCCCACCTTCACGAGAGAGATTTCCAGTGGTGTTCCGCGCAGTCTTTCTTCCCGTGCTTTGTCGCGGGTTATGAGGCTAATGGATGATGCGTTGTCCCACAAGACGTTTGCATGTCCTCTAGAAGTTTTTATTTGTTGCAACTGGAGGATGCAGGTCTCATTACCCCCATGGCTGCATGCACTGGATATTGCGGATGCGCTTGGAGTCTCTGTCTGATCTTCTTCATGTAATGTGGGATGATGTTTCTTCTTACATTCATTGACGCCGCAATCCTTTTAGAGCGGCAATTGCGTGATCGGTGACCGGTTCTGAGGCAGGAAAAACACGCACCTTTTTCTTTCAATGTTGATAGTCTTTCGCTTACTGTTTTATCGAGGTATACTCTACAATCCTTGGTAAGATGATTCGAGTTTTCGTGAACGACGCACTTGCTGTAAGTTCTCTGGCTGCGGCTGTCGTGTCTTTCATCCGCTGTGGCGTAATGGACAACTGCCTTCGTTATGGCTGGGCCCTGCGCGCGAAGATCAGAATCGTCGTACTCGATAGCGCGTTTTGCGTAAGTAAAAAATTTGAGCAGGCTCGGAAACTTGTTGGTTTTGTCCACAGTGCTGTCGTCAGAACTTAATAGTTTAGCCCATTCTTTGCGTACGTCTGGCGGGAGTTTTCTCTCTATGATGCTTACTGAGCTCGTTGTGGTTATTTCTGCTTCCAAGCCAAGTCTCTTAAGGTCACGATATCCGTCTTCTATGATTCCTACCAGCTCCATGAATCGCTTGTTTTCGCCTTCGCGGATGGATCTTACGCGTCTTATCTCATTAATTATCACGTCCGCGACTTTCGCTGGGTCCCCGTATTTCGAAACCCGTTCATCAGCGCGATGGCAGAAGAAGCCAAGAACGTCCGTCGCGTCGCCAAATCAAGATTCACCAGAAAAAGGAACGAACTCCTGAAGTCCATCTCATCAGCCAGCAATCACGAACTCGTGGAAAACAACTACGCTCAATTCCTGGAAGCATGGAATGTCCTGGAAACAAAGCACGATCTCTACGCGATGCTTTTATCAGACGACGCCGAGCTAGAAGCCGCCGAAATATGGATCAACAAAGTCCAGGAGGAGTTCACCGAAGCGACAAAAGCTAAGATTAACTTTATTAACCACATAGCGGACGTGCAAATGAGAGCGCGCGCAGAAACGGAACAAAGGGATAAGGCGAACAAAGAACGCGAGCAAATGGAACGATTCTTTGATCAAGCAATGATCAGACGAGAAACAGCGCGAGCCATATTTGAAACAGTTGTCAAAGCGCTTCGCACACACTCAGCGCGGACAAAGTAGAGCCGTCTACGGCGAAGAAACTTCAGAAACAGATTGACGAAGCTTTCGCGGAATGCAAACTAGCGAATAGCGCACTACTCGATTTATCTACGCGAGAATCTGCAGCCAATGAGGAAGTGTGCCGTAAGTTAAGAAGGATGTGTGAAATAATAACAGAATGTGTTTTGAAATTTTAAAGAGTAAACATCCGTACAAATAAATAAATTAATCGAATCGATATTGCCTTAAGATGTGCAACCTGTTACTCTGTTGATAAATGTTTGGTTTGTTTCTGCTCTCTTCTACATTTTTAGCCAATGTGGAGGCGGTTCACAACACACGCTTTTGATTACTGCAATTTAAGTGGAATCCTGGAATGTCATACGTGAGAGATTCTGGATTACTGAGGCGTTTTCAAAGCGAAGTTGGCCAAAGTCGAATTTCTAGCACATTTTAAAGTTTTTGTAACTCCGTCGTTCGATCTCCAACCGCGGTAGTAGCAACTTTTTTGCGCGGTTTTTAATGGCAGAGATGGAAACTATCATGTGTTTTTTAGAGCATACATAACACTTCTTTGAAATGAAGATAATTGTTTCCTCTTCCTGAATTCTTAAAATCTTTGGATCATGATCAAGTAATAGAGATGGAATAAAGTTTATTTATCGTGCTCAGTGATTATTTCAGTAGTTTAGTAATGTTGGTTTGAAGGGCTAGCTCTTATACTTGATACTAAATCAAATCGTGCATGAAATTCAAGAGACAATTAATGTGAAACATGATTTCGTACCATTTAAGCACGGAGCTGAAACACAATCGTCTATGTTCTCTTCGCATCTAACTCCAGTAAAACCGGTTGGGCATATACAGGTAAAATTGTTGATTTTGTCAATACAAGTCCCTGACAAAAAAAAGTGTATCGAGGTGACTATGAATACTTGAAACAACCTGTACGAGGCATGGTCGTCTAGCTTCATGTCCGTGTTACTCCTCTTAATCATTTATTAGAGTGGTTTAGCAAGAGGACGGGAACGTCATTTCAGAACAGGAAAGCGCGCGGATAATCTGGACACGACTCTATTTCGACTTCCGGTGTTAGCGTTGCCGTTCTCCCCATCAAGTTCAGGACGTCATTTCGCTGGTTTTCCCGTCGTGATCAAAACGCCTAGGATTTGCGTTAATTGTACACTTATAAACGAGATAATGCTGTTTGGAATGATTTCAGAACTCATTTCCAGGATAACCAGGTTCCTTTCTTTGTTTTATTCGGTGAGTTTGTGAAAATTTACCGCTACATTTATTCTGGATTCCCGAAAGGAAACACGATCGTCAGCAAGCGATCTAAGATTTTAGGGCTCAGTTACCTTTTGTAATTGAGCGTGGCTTTAAGCAACGTAAGGGCTTTTCTTTGATACATTTCTTGAACCATGTATGAAAACTCTAAGAACGGGTACTGTTAATTTTATCGTGAATTAATTCATCAATAAATTAAACTTGCTTCATGTTGAAGTTTATCAAAATGGAAGAACACGAAGGTTACCTGCTACATTTTTTAGTGTTATTTGTTGTCATTGTCGTTTTAACTGTGATTAAAAAGTGCTCTGCGAATTGAACTCAGAGATTAAAAAAAAATTGAGAATAGTTCGGGTTTCCACTTTTTTATGTCTTTAGTTTTGATCAGCGCCGGTGAAAACTTAGACAAGAAAGTCATCTACGAAAGAAAATAACAATCAAATTGATTTCGACACGGCTTTCTAAATCTATTAATTTGATTCAGTCTTGAACGAATTTATTCGTTAAAAAAATTAAATTAAACAAAAACAAAACAAAACAGGAACGAAGTCTGATTCCTCAGTCTAACCGTTTCGTTGGTGACTAGTTTGAGTGCATTTCATTCGTTCATGGTTCAACGGGAACTCATTGTAAACAACTCCATCGTTGGGTCGCTTGATCTCTACATGTTTTCGCCATAACTCCTGATAACTCCGTTCAAAATGCATTGCAACTCTAAGAAGGTGGTGCTTAAAATAGGTGTACTGTCATGATTGAGAAGAATATTCAGCAAACAAGGGTAAAAACGGCGACGATTTCAATTCCAAATTACACTTTACAATTAAAATCAGAAGAAAAACGAGCAGTGCTGAAATCTAGAAGCACGAAACGAAATGACAGCGATATAAATCATAGAAAAAAAAATATTTTAGTGGGCTTCAAAATTTGATAGATGAATCTTCAGACTCGAGACTTAACTGGAATGAAATAATTTCAAAGTTTAATCGCCCATGTGGATTCATATTAACAACTCACTTGTAGTAAGCTATCCTCGGTTTGTGCTTGTTACACTCTCAAAGAGGATAATTTCGTTGTCCTTCAAGTGGTCTATGAAACCGAAAATTCAAAGCTGATAATGATCCTAAAGAGCCAAGGTTAGGATATTCAAGAACAAATATAACGTGGACGGTTCGTTGAAACGACTGCTAAGTCACTTTTCAACACAACGCGACGGCGTTCTCGACCCAGTTTTTTTCTCGGCATTTTTGCTGCGCGCGCCGTTCTGAAATGACGTTCCCGTCCTCTTGCTAAACCACTCTATTAAGTATGAAAGATCTGAGTAGTTCTTAGTTTTACTTTGATACATTGTTACCCGCCTACAATTTAAATTTCTCTCGATCCGCTGGATCCGATTGCTATTGGCTGATCAATTAACACGTGGCAATACATGAATCTAAATGCATATGTATCCTGCGTAGGGAAATTCTATGAATTCACCCTGCGCAAGATCCCTATGCAAGATGCATTGGCTGAAGCGCGTGAAATTGGTTCGATGCTTGTGACGTCAACCAAGCCAGCCATTTGAAAATGAGATGAAAGCTTCTATTTTAAAAAGTGCATTCGACTCCGAAGCATCGAAAAGTAATGAAAACGCATCATAATGTTAAGAATTGCCGCTTAAAACTTACCACGAATGCAAGGAGACGGCAGGCATTCGTCGATTTCAACGTCGCAGTCGTATCCTTTGTAACCGTCATCACATACACACGAGTATTTGTTAACGTGATCGACGCATGCTCCTATAAGTAAAAAAAAAATGAAAAATGAATACCTATGATAACCAATTAGTATTGGCTGGGATTGTGTTTCTTGCTACTTGTTACAGTATATGGTGAAGGAAAATCAGCCAATCATGACAAAAAACATTAGTCATGATGATTTGGACGGACAAGCATCAATGGCAAGGTTACCGAATAACCCTATACATTATTTGCTGTTCGTTGATTAAATAAAAATAATGTCGTAAACGATGTTTACTTTTGGGACCTTGTGTTTGCTTTAGAATAATAGTGAGCTTTACAGAAATTGCTCTGCAGTAAGTTTTGTCCATTAGTTTTCGATTCGTGCTTTTGTCTCTTTTTTTTCATATAGTTTCGAAAAATTTCCATAGAATCCCGGACGATTCCATAACAAATCATTACTTCCCAAGGTAAACCATTTTTTTTGCCATTGTTTGTTTTTATTTCATCAAATAATTATATACCTGAAAAAAGTACGCGCTTCTGATTGGAAAACGGTTGCATATTTCAAGCAAAACTAGTACAAAGCTTTAATACGATTGCAAAGTTGTAACCGGAGTGCAAATAGCTAATAGCGAACGCTGCCAGAATTTCGTGTGTCTTGACTTGCTGTGAAGGTTTTTTAGAGTAAATTAATAATGAGCAATAAGATGATTTCTCTTGCAATTTGGTGTAAATAAGCACTTGTAAATTTTTGAAAGAATGTAAATTGCACACGCCCTACAGACTCGTGCAATGTTGCTATCTTTTATAAAATTACTTGCGCTTATTGACGCCAAATTGCACACGAAATCATGTTACCAAAAGATCATACACTGCAGTTTATTATCCCTTGCCTAAAATGATTGAATGCATAACAAAGGAAAGGGGTTTTACGGAAATCTTGCCGTTTGTTTACATGGGTGATACAAAATCAAAGAAATTTTTGATAACTCACCAAATGCGCAGGGTGACGACTCACATTCATCAATATCCTCAGTACAATTAAGCCCTCGGTATCCAGGATCACAAGTACATCTGTATGCGCCGGTGTAGTCCGTGCAATTTCCTGCGAAATAATAACAAAGCTCGCAATTTGATCCGGAGGACAGCACCAATTTTGATGAAGAGATTTTTAGATGATAATGTGCTATTAGATAGTGAAAACGCACGATTCAACATCCTGCAAACTTATGTTTTGTCATAACTAGACACATCTCCGTTTGTACTCAGACGTTCATGATGGTAAAATCTACGCGCAGTCTACACTTGGTTTTCACACTTATTAGCATGACAAATCTTATGTGCTCATAAAATTTTTCCATGTCAAAACCAATTGAAAAGTATTTGACAAATTATTGTTCTTTTCATCCATCTTTTGACTTTCTTTTCAAAAAGGTGTTGAGCCTAAATGTGAAAAATGATTCACTTATGCATCCTCTGGATAGCATTGTCACCTGCAAGCCTAAAGTTTAAACTCAAGCCCATAACGGGGCATCTGAGTACAACTTTGTATTACTAACCATGGGCACAAGGAGAAGAACTACAATCATCATAATCGGTGTCACACTTGCGACCAACATATCCAGGGTCACAGATACACCTGTAAGTATTGATTCCATCGATGCACCGACCTAAGAAAGAAAATGAATACACAAAAAATCGATTTAAACGAAAAAGGAGAGTCCTTAGGTACCTAGCGTCTGTTGAAATTAATGGACAGTAGACTTGTCGTGTCAGTAAAATCGTATTCAACGTAAATCACTCCTTTCACATTCCTGATTATGCCCTGCTACAAAATAACGCCTCTTACCTAGTATCAGTTCCGTTTGATATTTATCGATGTTATACCTAGTTTAGGACTCTAATACGGGAAAATATTCCTTTTTTTTGAAATTTTTTCTATATCGAGTGGATTGAATAAATAAATCATGACTCTTGCGTGGCTAATTGAAACTCATACATTTCTGTCTTGAGTTCGTCTGATCTACCCTGGCTAAGCCACAGAATCGTTCCATTTCCACTGTAATCAAACTCTTTCTGAATGCGATTAGCTTTCTGGTCACTGCTTTGATCTTTGAAAAGGATAGTACAGCAGGGTTAGGGTTAGAAAAGCAAATTTCCAGTTAGTAGATGAGTGCTCCGTTTTTGCGGTTTAAATCCCTAAACAGTGTCTCCTAAAGTAAAAGTGTTCACTGCCTTCTATGGCATGGTAAAAAGGAATTATAACTCTACCTCGAATACATGGAAAGGACCGGCAATCGTCGATGTTAGTCTCACAGTTTTCCCCAGTAAACCCTGGCATGCAATTACACGCATAAAACCCTGACCCTCTTGGCTTGTTTGGGTGGGGCATACAGGTTCCATTATTCTGACACTGGTAGACAACCAAGGAAACACTGATATTAGCATACGATGTGGCTTGACAAGCGTCTGTTGCTTTGAGAAAAAACTGAGTCGAGGTATCATTGGTGGCATTCCAAATCAAATCTTTGTCGACGACCGACGCTTTGGTTGGGCTTCCTTGCATTAGTGAAAATGTAACAGGCATGCCCTCTGGGTCCACAACATCAATGGTCAGTTGCAAGGCTTCTCCAGATACAGCGAAGTACTCGGTGGTGGGCGAAAACGTGGGTGGAAGGTTAGCTAAAGGTGTGAACACTTTTTATTAGAAGCTATTGAGGAAAACCTTGAAGAGAATCAAGATAATCATGAAGCAAAGTTGTAAGTTTCACGAGCTGGTCACTTCAAATGTAAATTTCGATGTTGCGACAGTACATTTCATCGTTGTGGAAGGAAATCCAGAAGCATGGATATGCATGATCAAAAAACAAACTAACAACACACACACACACAGTTATACGACAGAGGAAAGTCGAAATAGCACACCCCCAAAACGTTTTATTGACAGCCGTTGAAAAGTTACCAATCAAGATTGAGCGCGAACCCGCATCATGCGAAGGCGTAGTCAATCAACCTCATTGCCTGAAGGACGCCAGAATTATACGCACGAAACGTCACAATTCACGGCTGAAGGGACTATATCGTTGACAAATGATACTATTTCATGATAACGGTGATTAAAATTACGACAAATAGCAACAACGCCTGTTGTGACATCAAAAGTTTTGCTGTAAATTTGAGGATTATAACTTTAGCATTATAATCAAGAACAATCCTAAAGTTAATAACTTGGCAAACACCAACTATTTTCAAGGGGAGGGGTGAAGGGGGGCTATTGCAAGGCATAATAGGCATCTAGAAACTTGATATTAATTTAAATATCCTAATCTCATTTGCAGATGTAAAAAGAAAAAAAAACTTTATTTGAATTACCTTGACGTTTCGTCCAGGAGGTTGTGTTGACCTTAGGAAGACACTGGTAGCACCAGTCGGTAGGGTTTTTCTCGTCTGGGGCGAAGCAATAACCATTTATCAGGCAAGAGTTCCCCTGCAGTGTAAGATATATGGAATATATTAATTGCGAAGAACGAGCGTTTAGATCTGATGTGAGATGGGGACCGATCTACCAATAACTAGATCAAAAGTACGCAAATCTTGGAGCCCCTAGATCCACCTGCGAAGGCCAGCCTTTGGCATCAGCAGGAGTATATTATGTAAAAAAAGTTTTGCGCGTAGCTAGCAAGGGAATGTTTGCTATTAATTTCAATTTGCTCTTTTGTCTATTTTTTCCCAAACCCTGACATTACTAATGGATAAATTAAAAATACTGGGAAATACGCAGAGCTTGGCTCACCTGTAAACATTAAATTCAAGCTAATTTCCTCAAAACCATCAGGAACACTTCATGATTCAGACTCCCAGCTTCATTAGTTGTAAACCGTTTAGAGTTAAACCCTTATTATTTACAATAAGAAATAATTTACTCGGGTTTATTTCGTTTTGATTTTCTAAACTTAAATTAAAGAGACTTGCCTTGAAGAAGCATCCAGAAGAAATGTTACAAGTCATGCAAGCTGAATCATACGATAAAAAGGTGAGATTTTTGACGCTTTTGTGTTCACCATCGTTAGATACAGATATCATCAGGCCAGCGGCAGCAGTCCCTCTATCAATGTCTGAGAAATAATTTTGCGTGACCGGGGACTGTGGTAAATAACAGTCAACAAGTACCAAGTCTGTCATTTTACCAGAGAATCTCTGTTCTGCACTGTTCGGCGTCCAAGGGCTATCAACAACCTATGTTCATCCGGTAAACACAAAAATATGGACTGAAGAGATAAACTAAATGAAACAAGAAAACAAATAAAAAACAAAAACAAACAAACAAACACATTATCACAATAAGAAAACGAGATCATGAGAACAAACGAATATAAAAGCGAGTCGTCTGTCTCTTTCATTCAAGAGTTTGCAATCAGGCCAAAAAGTCGCCCGACCAAAATTCGTATTTTACTGTGTAAAAATTAGAGAAATGTGTGATATGTTAAAATTGCTAACCTTGAATTCGTTTACATGACAAGTCATGTAATGCCAAATACTGTAACCTTCTTGCATGGTCGTTTGCGCCTGTCACATAAGCCGTCCTCCTGCAACCTAGCGGTGGCAGCGTATATTCGATGTTATTGAAATTCTAAAGAGCACCAAACACCCACGAGAAAAGAAGAAAGCACTCTGTGTCGCAGTTCTGTGGGGTTACAGATATTTTTTTGGTTGATTCTGGTAATAACTGATCTTTAACTGTCGAACTATGGCGGGCAGAAATAATCGACCGTTCTGTCAATCGGTAGGATATATCGATTGAGCGATTGATTGACAGTTTGATTGATGAGTGACGGACTGACTAATTGAACATTAACCGGTCGTTGTTAAGTTGGAAATGAGGAAAACGGAAGTGTTTTAAGCAGCCTACCTGGAGATTGTAGGTAATTGATAGATGGACACCGAGCAATCGGAAGCTGTGTAGTCTTTGTAACATACGCAGGAGCCATTAACACATTCTCCGTTTAGAGTACAATCATTTGGACACAGCAACTCAGCGACTTGTTCAACCAAAGCTTTAGCCACGGGATTTGCTTCGCTACTTTTGTTTGCAAGCATGGATAGATTTTTGGCACCCAATATTCCACACTGTTCGACTAATACTGCCACACTACCACTTGCAAAGGAAAGGTCCCCTGTAAACTTTTAAACAAGAAAAAAAAAAAAAATAGGCTGTAGAATAAATACCTGTATCTTTAGAGACTTGGATGATGTCCCCTATTTTTAAATTTTCAATAATCATTCAGCCAGTTTCAACAAAATTCAGCGAAATATTGCTGAAATTTTTATTGAGAAAATCATTGAACCGGGTTCAGCAAAATACAGTAATTTGAAAGTGGCGAAAGGAAACGGGCATTTATGCATTAATTTTTATATATTTTTTGATGTATTTTGTAAATATACTGTTGTCGTTATCCTAATTTTTATCATTATAACCATGAATGTAATATAATTGATATACATACATTTATGATCATCAACACTTTATTATATGTAATCAGTTTTGAAGGGAAGAGACCAGTCATTTTCCATTATAATCACAAGCCTATCATAATTTTCTCACCAAACAGAGGTTATGCTTAATGTAAAAAAAAGGGCTGGATTTCTCTATCAATCGGTGACTAATTATTTTTTCCATTTAAAGCTATATACTGAATCATGCAAAAAAAAACAGAAAAAAAAACGCTTGGGAAAAGAAACCCCCCATGTTAAGCTTGATTCGAATTGAAACAAAATCTTACATAATAAAGAAAAAGAAAAGAAAATCTACTCCATCACTGTTTTACTTTAAAGGATTGACAGCAATTTTAAAAGCCTCGAATAAATTGACTCCATATTTTCATTGAGGATTAACGATTAGTTATCCCAAAATTTAAATCTAATGGTGAGCTGACAACTGTTTTTTCTTCTGGTCATTCACCAACTAATAAGAGCTTCTAAGTCACCCATGATATTCTTCTCCCCATGCGATGTGTATCGCAAGCTTTCTCTTATTTATGCCTTGCTAACAGCTAATCCAAAACGGACAAATCAGCAGAGAGTGAAAGAGCAGGTTTTGCTATAAAATCCCCTCTGGAAAAATTGATAAACCAGCCAGTCATCTTGTCAAAGAGTAACAGTGGTTTAAAGGTATCGAAATCGGGGCAACTTCTGACGATTTGGATCCACTCAGAACCTATTTATTAACATCTATTTTTCAGATACAAGAGCTCTTCTTTGGCTGGGCAACAATTTGATAAGGAAGAACCATCATTACAGACAATTAGACTTTTTGAGAATAATCATTGCCGATTGGTGGTGTGTAGTTGAAGTACACAGATATCATTTTTTGTTTTGTATGTAAAAAGATAACCAGAAATGTTTCGTTCTACCTTACCTCTAAATCAGCCGAACATGTCTCAACTAGCTGCTGTACATTCACTCCAAACTGCGCACAGAGCTTACCAAGCTTAGTGTCGGATATTCTCTCAGCACAATAACGTGTGGCGTTTTCTTTAGGAATTTGGTCGTCAGCTACTGCCCTCCTGAAACGATGATGCGCGTTAAGTGTATGCTTAAATAACTGTAAATCTTCATCTGTGACATCATCGGAGTAGTGAATATCCCTCTTCTGTCGATCACACAACTCTGTAGGCGAGGCATCTTCCATAGCTGTGTTCAGTAGAGTAGGAAAAGCGGCATCAAATACATTTTGGCAATGAGTTTGACTGTTTTGACCATCTATGGGACACAAACATGCCCTGGCATATTCCACATAGCCTGCGTTTACGTCATCCGGAAGTGTATCAAAAAAGCTTTCACCGACCTCCAGCCTGAAAAGTAAAAGGCAGATAATCTCCGGCAGCTTGAAGAAACAAACCAAAGTCAAAATAGCTTAAAACGTTAGGAAATCCCGCATGAATAAAGAGCGCTCTTATAAGAGAGGATCATTCGAGCATAATGTACTGACTAGCTATACAGCTAGCTTCGTGGGTTTTATAGAAAATAATTGAACACAGCCCGAAAAGTCATTGTGCTAAGAAGACATAAGCAGTGCAAATGATAAATCGATGTTCGGACGTTTTCTGCGTACTTAACAATATGATCGACGTTACTTAGATTTTCTTCTAAGACATAATTACCTTTCCTTCATCCCTTCCGCATCGATTGTAGCGGGATTGTGAAGACAAAGTCCTCTTTCATTGTTTACGTCCTTTGCCCTTGGTGTGAAAAGGGAAACATCAAGTCCCCAATAGTTTCTTGCTATTTCAACCTTTGCTCCTGATGGGAAAAGCACCTTAACAGGAAAAAATTAAAATTTTTAAAGTATACTTAATTTGTAGTTGAAAGGAAAGATATGAGGAGCTGACAAAAGCTCCTCTTTAAGGAAGCCTCAGAAATTCCATCGGCCGCCCTTCGAGTGAACAATTAAGCTCTGATGTCCTTTCCTTTACATTGAGCGGAAGGCCACATCAGTCACTGCAACCGAGTTTTATGGCTCTGTTATCTCGAGCGATCTTCATGTTCCGGTGAATTCGGCTGTCGTTCACTCATAAAACACTCGCCTTGAAAAGTTTGTTTTCTCATTGTCATATTAAAAAACTTGTGTGTTTTTATGAGCCAAAGTTCGGTCGGATTTCACTAAACATTTCACTTTCAGATTCTGTATTAGAGACTAAAAACTTCAGGCAAAAGTGTTAATTTCGACCTGCTGAACTATTTAAGTTTGTAAACTATTTCAGAATGTGAACATTGATGGTTTGATATTTTTGGCACTTTTAGTCTTATACAGCCGATCCCATAATTTGAACTATTATAACAAGGATTCTGATTGGCTTATTGTAGCGTGCTTTAGGTGAGTATAGACCATGCTGATGACACTGTTCTTCGTTTTGGAATTGAAACTTGTTTTAAAAATTGAAAGTAATGCGTGGGGAAATTTAACGATTCTTTATCATAAAACAAATAGAGAAGCCTTGACTGTGCTCTGTTCTGTTGTAAAGCACTTAGAAACACTCTCCCTACACTTCTTTCGTGCTCTAACCGCTTCTTGCGTGCTTTCCTAAAGGAAAAAAAAAAACGCGCCGAGTTCATTATTGAGTTTTACATGCACGCGGGAATTTTTAAGAGCACGAGAGAAGTGCGGAGAAGCATGAGTGTTCTTAAAAACTCCCAAGTGCTTATATAACTCAGTAATGCTTAAGGAACAATTTTTTTTTATTTCTTTTAATTAGAAAATGTATCGTGAATTGCGCACGCTCGTATCGATGACGTAGGTTGCGTGCAGTATACCTCAACAGTGCACTCGTGTGATGTTAGGCGCGTGCTTTATGGAAATTTATAATAAAGTTCGGATATAACGCGCGCTGTCATTGGTTCAAAGAGCGTGCTCTATGAGAGTATAGAGCATAGAGCTGAGCTAAAGCTGTCACGCCATCTGCCAAATTGTACCATGTTCGACCTTTTCCGGGACTTCTTTTCAGCTTTATTCCGATTATTGAAAGTGAAATTTCGGACCAAGCGAGCCGGCAAGTAGTAGAAAAATCAAATAAAGGTTTGTAAACATACCAGGCGCCGTAATTTACGTTATTAAAACGTGAGCAGATACGAAAATCCTCAAAGGAAAAACAAAATAGACATTCCGAGTTTTAAAGATTGATTCACGCTCAGTTAGATTGCAAGCTTACGTACGGAAATAAAAATCAAACACAGCTAATATTCAGATAGCATATAAAGTTCAGTGTTCAAAAACAAAACAGAACAAAACAGAAGTGATGAAAAATATAACCAAACTGACATAACTGTGAAAATTCATTCTAATCATGACGGTTTCTAAGCGAATATGATCATGCTGAAGTCCATCGCGGCTCGCTCATCATGGCGATCTCCGGTCATCACAGTAAAGCAAGCCTCAGAAACTACATCGGCCGCCCTTCGAGTGAAAAATAAGAGCTTGTTCTAATATCCTTTCCGATGCGTTGAGTGGAAAGTCACATCTGTCACTGCAGCCGAGTTTTGCCGCGCTGTCATCCCGAACGATCTTCATGTTCCGGTGAATTCGGCTGTCGTTCATTCAAAAAACACTCGTCTTGAACAGTTTGTTTTCTACCTTGCCATGTGAAAAAACTCGCGTGTTTTTATGAGCCATAATTCGGCTGAAGTTCACTGAACATTTCACTTCAAGATTCTGTCTTAGAGACTTAAAAACTTCCGGCAAAACTGTTAAATTTGACCTGCCGAACTATTTTAGTTTGTAAACTATCGCAGAAGGTTAACTTTGATGGTTTGACACTTTTGACAGCTTTAGTCTTGTACAGCCAATCAGATCATTTGAACCATTCTAACAAGGATTCTGATTGGCTTATTGTAGCGTGCTTTATGAGAGTATAGAGCATGCTGACGACACTGTTGTTCGCTTTGGAAATAAAGTTTGTTTTGAAAATTGAAAGTAATGCTACGTCTCGTGTTTCTCCCTACACTTCTTTCGTGCTCTAGCCGCTTCCTGCGTGCTTTATAACAGAACAGAGCTCAGTCAAGGCTTCTCTATTTGTTAAATAATGAAGCGCGTGAAGCAACTCAGTTATAAATAACTATTAAAAAAGAGAAAAAAATATATAAATATATATATAACAGTCATTTGCTTACTTCATATCGGCTACTGCTCCCGGGTATAACCTTTTTTTATGGAAATTCCAGGAGATAAGCACTTCTTGCTTCGTATCTTGACAGTAAGAGGCGTTGTGTCGTCCCGAAGCATAAAATCGTTGCAACAGCTGAACTCAATCACGTCATTGTGATCTCTAAGGACTGCACACAATTGCAACTAACTCTTCTCTGTCCGGGCTGGTGGTCTTCCGGCTTTATACCGTTACACGACCACTGCCTCGTATGAACCTATAAAAAGTGACAGTTTTGATGGAGTTCATAATTTTCATACAATTTGCTAACTGTGATGAAGTATTTCAGTAAGTTAGTTCAATATGATCTAGCCATTCGCATTTGTTTAGCATGAACTTGCTGTCTAAATTCGAAGTCCAGACCAACATGCCCACTTATACGTTCCGATGGTGAATATCTTTGTATAAGCATGTATCTTAGAGGTTTTTTACGCGATATTAGAGGTAAGTAGTACGAGAGAAGATGATATCTTTAAGTAGAGAACGTAAAGAATACTGGAAAAGACAGGTCGAGAGTCCTTGACTCAAATAGCAAAAGCGTGGTACGACTCGCAGCTAGTTTCCCCCTAGTTGTGACCCAACATTCTTAGGTCAAAGACTTGCTGACATTATAAACAGCTTCAACAGAGTTTGTGGATGGATTTATCTCACATTTGCCTGGCCTGCACTGTGCCAATCTCATTATATGCCCCTGAAACACTTAAAACCTCTTTTAATCAGTCATCTCAAAGCAGTTTGTTCTTATAAAACTTGAGGTCCTCATGATTATTGATAGTGCTCAATTAACAAATAGCGAAAGAATATGTAAAACTCCGTGACACTTTTTGTTTCTATTCCGATAAGCCAGCTTTCCATGCAAGATAGCCGTCTGAAGTTAAAACGAATTCTTTACTCAACGTCAACCGTCAAGAATGCCACCCAATTGCAACCAATTACAAAAAAAACAAAAGCTCTGGTTGGTTAAAATGACAACGCATGTATCCTTCAGCTCTTTGGAAAGCATGAATAACAATTACAATGTAACAAGTGAAAATAATTCTTCTAAACATTTATCAGTGTACTCCTTACCTCAAAGTTCCTTTCCGTATTCCTGTAAAGTATAAAGTCACCAAGGCCCATAAAATTGAAATACCTGGACACATGTACACACAAAGACAGCTGATTATTTGTTTTATCTATACCTGATGTTCTGTGCAGGATTTATGTTATCTTTATCATACCACAATACATACCTCTGAGGACAGCAAAACTACGGGTCGAGAATTGTTTGGAAAATGATTGAGCTTTACTTGAGTCTCAATCATTTTTCACATCTTTGTTAGGATTCTGTTTGGGTGCCTTTTGGGAAATTTAGTTCACTTATATTCTTCTGTTATGCCACGAATTTGTTCTTCCTGTTCATTTTTGTTTCTTTTTTATATTGGTTTTTTTGCGCTTTTTTTTGCCTTTTTGTCTCAGTTTTTTACTTAATTTCAGTTAAGGAATAACAGCTTGTCACACAGTCTGTTCTATTTTCTTTCCGTTCGTTTCCTTGCAGCCATCTTTAAAGTTATATGAAATTTAAGAATCATGCGTGAATCGAGTGAATACCAAACAAAAACAAAACAAAACAAAACAAACTAACAAACAAAAAGACAAAACGAAAAAAGGCAAGACGAAAAGAAACAAATTGAAGAAAAAAGAATCGGCAAGAAGTCAGTCTTTACAAACCCTCCAAAAGACGAATAATGAGGATCTGTGATCGATGTACAGGTTTCTATGGTATTAGCCGGTGGTTGTAAAATAGTAACCTGAAATGGAAAAGATTAAGTAAGCATGCTATGTGATTTTGTGCTCTTCTTTCTTGGTTTTTTCTCATTAATCCTTTGTTCCCCTTGCAAATGAAAACTAAAAGCGCTTAAAATCCCTCCATAGTTCATTCTGCCTTCATAAGACCTTTTAAAACTATCCAAGTTGACTTCGTATTGACGTACACTTTTCAACATTTAGTGGTGGCCATAAATGATTATATGAAATCGTTTCAAAAGTTTGCTGTCATCTTGGACGATTTGCAAGGAGACTTCTTTAAACGAGATATATGTGACTTTGCTTGTCAACCACGGTTTCAAAAGTCTTGAATTTGATGTAAAAATATCGAGTGTGACAAAATGCTCCTTTGAAATCGGGATAAATTTTTCTCCTTTTGGAGGGAGTGACCTTCACAAAAGTGACAGATTTTGCAGCTCCTGTCTTGCACACCTCTAAGTGTTTGTTCTTCTTCGAGTAAAAGGAAAAAAAGTTTTTCATTGTTTAAAAAATTTTTCCGACTATTGTCTTGTTTACCATGGTCACTAAACATGAGCTTTGCAGTTCTATTGATCTCAATGAAATTGATACATTACATGAAATCGATAGCTTGCAGAAGAGGTAACACTTCCGATAATTATTCTACTGTGGCTCAGTGGTTAGAGCATCGGAGCGCGGAATCCGAAGGTATGAGATTCGATACCTCATGGGGACTCAGAATTTTTCTTTGTCCCACGCTCGGGACAAGACGAAAACAACAGCTGTTTCTGCTTTGAAGTTTTTCGTTTCTTTTTAAATCGTTCTGATATTTTGTATACGTACCCATACTGTTGGAAGATTAGCACGCAACCAAAACGGGTCGTGGATTTCAGATCTCTCTAGAACTATGGCTCGAAGTCCAGTGGAAATTTGAGTGTTTTGAGGGCAGGTTGCCTTAATGTTTAAAGTGACTGGTGTAGTCCCTTTCAACTCGATTTCGCATTGCTGCTGGTTTACTAACTGTACTTCATCGGGAAGCCAGAAATAGAACTTTGGGTATCCAAAGATCTCATGTTCACGGGCGGGTATCGTTGGTGTAAAAGTAATCTGTTAAATGCTGAGATCACAACTTTGAAGCTGTAGTATGGTAGTTCTACGATAAACCTGCGAATAGGATACAACCTGAGTTCAAACTAAATTTCAAGGGAGGAATGGACAGAAAAAGGAAAAAAAAAAGGTAAATAATGGAGGGAATGAAAAATGAAAGGAGGAAGGCAGGGACTGGAGAGAAAGGAAAAAAAGGACCATGAAACAAACAAACAAACAAACTACTGATTCACCTGTATGACTGCAAAGAATGGTTCCGGCTTTTGACGGCGACCACACGTTTTTCGGGGAAGTTGTAAACATTGCAGAGACATTGCACGATATCTGTTTTAAGGACAAGAGAGGAAATAAGTTGGCTTTATGATTCCACAATACCAATATAGAAAGCGACAATGGTGTTATTTTGAAGGATCTTACCCAGCTGCCTATTGTGTAGTCTTCGCCTGATAGTTGGGAGATCAGAGTCGCATCTGGACAAGGACTAGGGTTTTGGCCGCCGATGGGGATATTACCACAGAATGTTTCTGTCTTTAGCAGATTTCCCTCTGCAAACCATTCGATCCTATACGTCACATTTTTCCAATTGGCGATCCCGTTGAGAATGTTGACTTTACAGACCAAAGTTACTGCAATTTCTTCACCGTCGGCGACTGCGATTTCTGGATCATCGAGATCGTCACTAGAAAACTCTTGTGGTAAGTCTAATAAAAAAGTGTTGAAAGATGGGGAGGAGTAAAAAAGTGTATAAGGCAGTAAATAACTTGGTACATAAATTACAATAAAAAACAAAAGTGAAAAAGAGATAATATTAGGTCAATGACTGCATAATGTGAGTTACATTTCCAATAATCAACCTTAGTAAAATGTGATGTAAAACTTTAGTTCTGGAGGGAATATCTAGTGATAAGCGGAGCGTCTTTCACAATTTACAAAACTTGCATCAGGCATAACCCAACCATTGTGGTGAGAAAGTTAAAACTAGTCACAGTTTTCCAATGTGACTGGCCTAGTTGAGAAATACACGAAAAGACCGACCGCTATTTTTCCTCAAAGGATAGCGCGTAGGAAAGACTCTAAAATTATAATAATAATTTATTACTTATATGGCGCAAAATACTTGTGGATATGATCTTATGCGCTAAAACTGATAATAGAGGGAGGGGGGGAGGGCGTGTCCTGAGGATATTATTACAAAGCCTTATTGGGGGGAGTAAAAAAATATCATCGCAACAATTGTTATCACGACGATAGGTTGTATTCGTAGATGTGATGAAGATTACTTTTTAATCACTTCCCTTAGATCGCTCGGCGCAATGCCGTTGTTTAAAATCTAAACTGTTGAACAGTTAACGTTTTGTTAAGACGGTTTTTAACCCGGAAATTTAAAAATTTCCTATATTCAGACCTTTCTTTCTATTCTTATCTTCTCGTTTAACGGTAGTTACGTAACTTTAAGTCTCTAACCTATTTGAATGCTTTTAGATTGATATGAAATTTGGGAAAAACACAATACGTACCATGGCAGTCAGGAGGTTTTCCTTCTTTCCCATAAGGACATGGTTCCCCGAAGCCTAAGTAGGGTTAAAAATAAAAGGACACTGTAGACGTATCGAAGCCTTTCGACAAAAAGAAAAAAATTAAAGAAAATGGGGTGAAAATTGTTCATTGATGATGATAAGGAAACATGTGTATGGTTAGTCTCCCCATCATAATCAATAAACCTCGGAGTACACATAAAAAAATACAATTTTTCATGCGAACATAGCGCCCTTACTTCCCAATGCAGTTACTCTTGTTAATTCGTTTGTTCAGTAGTAAATAATCTATAATAATCTTTGGTCACAAACAATACGCTTTTCAAAAAGAGTACATCAGATTTGCTGAGGCTTACGTTCTTACGTTCGTTTTTACGCTTACGACTTCCGCTTCTATTCTTAACTCATAAAGGAAGCCGTTCGTATTGGTCGATTGCCTCTAGATATTGCTTAGGGTTAGCTCAGCGAAAACTATCAAACCTACCAGCACAATAACCGACTGCGCAATACCATGGTGGTCTTAGATAGTAAACGAATACGTCATCTGCACACTTTGTTATATTAATGTCAAACGAAGTAAAGCAACCGTTGCTCAAATCTAAAACGTTAACACAAGCTCTGCGGACGACGTTTTCTCCTATCGCTGTGGGATGCACTCCGTCCAACCATATTGGAGCTTGCGTACCACAGCGGTTCGGTGATACTTTCTTTTCTGGCATTTTTCCCCCAGTGAAGCTTGTGAAACGATACCATCCCCATCCGAGTCCCCGATCACATATTGGATCTTGTCCCGGTTCCCAAATAGCCTTAATGCTGCGGCGGGGATCGTTAATTTCGATGTATGTTGAGCAGCAAGAGCCATCATTGCAATCCACTTGCGCTAGACAGGCAGCGCTAGTAAGGAGAGCCACTGTCACGATGCAGCGGATCATGACAACGTCACCAAAGCTTATCGTGTTCTGACCAAGCTCTTGTATAATATTCGTTTAAATTCTTTAAGGAAGTTGTATGCCAAGATTCTATTTTAGCATACCGTGTATTCGGGTTCGTGATTGGTTTAAGCTTACGCAAATAATTAAAAAAGGGTGGGGGAATTTTAACACGGAAAGAATTGTTATGGTAATTCTGGTTTCAGTTTTGTTCCGTCAGCGCCGAAACCAAAATTGCCTGACAAGCAGTTTTTATGCAAGATTGCCATGTACATGTACAGATGACAAAACCGCGTACAAGAACCGAATTAAACTACATGAAGTCTCAACGAACTGAAGCCATTCACCACTTTGTGACTTTGAACCTCTATGGACGGCTTTTGATGAAAAAAATCGACAGTAAAATTTATCGCGCCTAGGTGGTTTTAAAGACATCCGGTTCGTAACAAGCAGATTCTCGCCCAAACGGCACATTTGCATGAATAACAGTTATTCCTAATCCTTTCAGTAATAAAGGTATTTCGAGGCAAGATCAATTGTGCAAACTCCAACCACGTCGACTAATTATTTGTTCTTCAGCCGATTTGTAGTTCTGAGTTGAACATTTCGCGTAACACCTACATGTAGCTCTAATCTACAAAATACTAGATTTTTAGCTCTGAAATAGCTCTGTGGATACGATCTTGCGTAGAAAAAAAAATATCAGTGAAGCTTGCTAAAAGCGAGTAGCTGGATTCACAAGACGTCGTTGCAAATAATATATTTGAAGTATTTCTTGAATTAGATAATCATTCAAGCATTGAAATTTGACGACTGAATTCATAAAATATTTATGACTTATACCCCGTTCACACCAAAGCTTAAACATGTTTAAATCTTGTTTTACTAAACTGGTTTTATTAAACTACCTGTTCACACCGCGGGCGCGTGTAGCCAAACATGTTTAAAACCGTGTTTAATAAAACTACCTAAATGAGGTTGTTTAACTTTCGTGTTTAACTAAACACATTAAAGATGGCGGTTGCCAAAAAAACCCGCGGAAGGATTTGGGAAAACCAGGAAACGTTATTGTTACTACAGAAGTGGGGGGACGAAAATATACAAATGAAGTTAATATCTTGTACCAGAAAGAGGCCTATATGGCAAGAAATAAGTGATTTTATTCGAGCGGCAGGCTACGAAGACCGTGATGAAGATGCCTGCAAAACAAGAGTACACACATTAGTAAGTGCGTATCGCTCCTACAAAGACGAATGTGAGAAGACCGGAAACGGGACTCCAAAGAGGAAGCCGGCGTTTTTCGACGAAGTCGATGAATTTCTCTCAAAAAACCATGTACCAAACCGAAGGTTGTGGTAAATTCTTCAAAAATTATCATTCAGGTGGACAACGAAGAAGAAGACAATGAAAAATTAAGAACGATGAACCAAACGAAGAGTTGCCTTCCTTCAGCGGCGGCACCAGCGTCGGCAGCAACAACGAAACAGCCGGCAAATTTCCTCAACCAAACAAGGGTGAATGTTTGACAGGTGAGCTTTGAAAACTTTCGCTGATTGGAGGGTCAGACAATAGGCCAAGAAAATGTTTCAATATCGGCGCCTACGTTGTCTGTAATCTCTAACAAAATTTCTTGATAATTTTACTTCCAAGATGAGTGGAGTTGAACAGAAATATTGAGATAAGTATTAGCTCAAACTTTAACTTCTGCCTTTAAAGATTTCTTGTATTCCTTCACAGAAAGAACAACAGATGCTGGCAAGCCATTTTTCAAACCCGCTACGAAGAAGCGGAAGGTGTCAACGACGGATGCCTTAACACAAATTGACAAGGCGTTAGAGGCATTTGTTTCCTATCAACAAGCTGCTGATAGGAGTTTTCTTGCCGCAGAGGAGGCTCGTGAAAGACGAGAAGAAGAAAGGGAGGAGAGAAGAAGGAAGGAAGACCAGGAGTTTCTGCTGAAATTGGCGCAGGTACTTCGAAAATAAAAAGTACGTGTCTTCAACAATTTAATTTGCGATCGTACCTGCGACAGTTTCAGTTGGTTTAGTTTTCGTCTTTATTTATGCTGTAAGTTGAACGATGTTTCACGAAATCTAATGGCCGATTCCCAGTCGTTGGAGAAGGTGCAAGAAAAAAAAGAAAACTATATTGAACTTACCGATTAGATCATTGATGTTGACATGCTCTGGTTAACTTTTCTTTACTTGAACTAATTGTCTTCTATAGTTATCTTCAATTGAATATGCTTTTTTTTTTCTTTGAGAAAATAAAAATCGTTTTTTTCCTTTAAGTGTTATTTTTAATTTTCCGGCAGAGCCTAGTTGTTCAGAGGCCGATTAACACTAACCCAGGGTTACATTTTGATTCAGCGTCTTTATTTCTTAATTTTCCCTATTCCTTTTAGACCATCTAATCATCAAATTGTAGACAAAAAAAAAAGAAAATGGATTTCTTTTTAAATTTTCATATTTGAAATCAAATTTCACACTAACCCTGGGTTAAGTTAAGCCACCTTTGAACGACCTGGCCCAGAGTATTTAAAAAATGCTCCAGAAAATTAATGAAATAAATGAATATTTTTGTGCACAGTGGTTAGGATCTTTTGGAAAAATTGATTTAATATTTGAAATAAAGTTTTGATCCACCTTTAAAATGATGAAATTTGTTTCTGAGGTTCCATCAGTTGTTCAGAGAGAGAGGGTCATATGAATGATGTCTTTTAAGTCTCCTTGATAAATTTACAACAGAGAGCTCTGTGTGTTTGTTTGTAGTTATTCTTTCTTGTAAGAGACTAACCAAAAAGTCTGGTGTATAATTACACAGTCACTTGCAATGGAACAAGAGCAAAAAGTTAGTGAATTAAATTAGTTTTGCTGACATTAATGCCTGCTGAGGCCATGTCACTGAGTGAGTAGATCTCCTTGCTATTCAAACTGAACACTTTGATCGAAAAGCTGAGATTGTCCCCCTCCTTCTTTATGCCTACATCTAATACTCAGAGAGGAAGATGCAAGTCTTGCACTCAAATTAGTATTTTATGTGAACATGTAGTATGCATGGCTAAATTAGCATATGTCACACCATGGGTTTCAAACTACTCCCTAATTTTTTAGCATAATTTCAGTGCTAATATGTTTATTTCACATGTGAAAAGGCAAACTTGCAATGACTGCATCTTTAATTGTTCTCAGATGGTGTCCAGGTTTTGAAATGTTAAAAAAAAATGTGGGGGTTTCAAAGAATACCACAGACAATCAAAGTTTGCCATCAGTAATTTTAATTTACACAATTGACAATTTACTTTTCAAATCTCATTTATACAACTGTAATTACAAATGGAACACTGCTTGACCCTCTTAGAGGAGTGTCCTTCAAAAAAGATCTTGACTCTCCCATTATTTATGAAACTATTTGCACTGTATACAATAAACCTTAAAGGGAGAAAGTATTCATATAAACGACTTTTTTGAGCTAGAGATGTAAACTCTTTGATGGATTATTTGCCTGTGAGAGATGCTTATGTTGAACACTCATGTTCAAGTGATGCATGTGACAATGAATATTTATATTAAGAATCTTTTAATTGCATCTCTTATTGCAACAGCATTTGTGTTCTGCCTTTGGTTTGGATCACCTGGACAAACTCCAGCATGAATGTGAATATCATTGAGCCATTGGTCATCAAAAGACTCGTTTCGCATCTCACAATAATTATGTAAAACACAACACGCTGCGATGACATTGCAGGCATTTTCAACTTTTAAGTCCAGTCTCTTCCCAATGCTTCTGAACCTTCCCTTTAATCGACCAAAGGCATTTTCAACAACTACTCTAGTTGTGCTGTGTTTTATGTTGAAACTGCGTTCCTCCGGGGTCAGATTTCCACGATCAATATATGGTTTCATCAGCCAATTGCTGAGAGCATAAGCTGAGTCACCTAATATCAGGGGAGAACTTGTACACCAGATATCATCACCGACATGTCGAGCGGAAGAAAAGCTCTGGCACAACACAAGGCAAACAATGAAGAGTTCTTGAAGACACGTGCGTCGTGTACTTTACCCGGCCATCCAACACATATATCAAGAAATAGATAATTACAATCTACTAGCCCCTGAAGGATTAATGAGTGGAATACCTTCCTGTTAACATAATCATCTGGACTTTGCCGAGGTCCAATGACTGGGACATGGCAACCATCGACTGCTGCAACCACCTGGGGAAAACCCGCGCGACTTTTAAAACCTTCAATTTTTTCTTGGACTTCATGTTGATTTTGGGGAACGTTTATATAATTGGGAAGAAGAACGTTCCCTATCACCTCGCATACCTGTCGCACAATACCACAAACAGTGGATTTTCCGACACCAAATAGATTTCCGATCGTTCGAAAGTGAGCCGTGTCCGCAAGCCAATAATATAATGTTATTGCAACTCGATGACGCACTGTAATGGCTTTCCTGTAATTGGTGTCCCTTTTAGAGATATGTGGCGAAAGTTCTCGGCAAAGGCGATTAAATGCTTCTTTAGACATGCGAAAATTCTCATTCCAGTCCTTTTCTTCCCAATCTTGGCAAGTCTCTTCCCAAAATATCTGCGACCGGAGTTTTAGCCAAATACGGCGAACAGGAAGATGTTGGAGAAGAAATCGAAGCAAAAAACGGAAAAACAATGATGAAACGAGACGTCTCCGACGAACATAGCGATTAAACCGTCTCTCTGCGTTTCTCTATCGGTTTTGTGTAATTCTGAGGTTTTCCCTCAGCCGTGACTGCGCCAACAACAGCAGGATATTGTGATTTAAACTGACCGCCATTTTGATTGCGTCTTTAATTTTGTTGGCAACAATTAATATCAAAACGAGGCTGCGTAATACCTAACCCAGTCTGCAGTGTGAACGGTTCTTGAGCAACACATGTTTTATAAAACCATGTTTAAAAAAACTACGTTTAATGAAACTTGTTTAAATTGGTGTGAACAGGGCATTAGTAAAGCGGCTGCTCGAACGTGACATGCTTCAAGAATTCACTTTTAAGTAGAACCTTGATCGAGATTTTGATAGAGTTTGGCACTTGGTCGAGTGAAAGAGTCGACCTTGAAAAAAAGAAAATATACAACTGATGAACAGATTACCGTCTCAGGCGATGCACATCTTGCACACTTGAGTGTTTTGCAACGTGTTAGTTAAAAAATAACTTGTATGTATTCACTATCATGTACATAAAGAAGTTGAATTCACAACTCTTTATTCTCTATATTTGCTGAAGTTATTAAATACTTAGGTATGGGCGAAGTTTGCTATACTTGCAAACTTCGCTGTAGAATTTTCCTGATTAGAATATGCGAGTTTGAATGTTTATGCGGTTAGCACTTTTGAAGTGATTTTTGAGGGGATCCTTGAGAAACAATACACTAAACGTCATGGCATTAATATTGGTTGCATAAACAACAGAACAAAGGTATCTAAAGTTTACTTTCTTTTGGTGACTAAGGATAATAACCCTTAGTTTCCTGCTTAATGCGTGAAGCTTCCGTAGTTGCTGGTGTTCAGTTGTTTTAAAAGTAAACGTAAATTAGCCAAACGTCAGCATTTCAATGCTGACGTTTCGATCAACCGGTAGCTCTTCATCGGAGCAACGAGGGGCCAACGCTTTAAACGTCAGCTTTGAAACTCTTTACGGTGGTCAATTAACTTTATCAACTCAGTTGACAATACTTAACTACCCTGTTATACTATCCACCTACGCAGCACCACATGCCACAGATTCTTTATTCATTTAGTTTTAAAAGCAGGTTTTGACGCTCAATCAAACCCCTCTTTGATAAATTGTGGGCTGATTTAGGTGCTATTCTCTCAGTACGTGCAAGTAAGGCTTGAAATCACACAAAACTCGAAATTATATCTTAGTACAGGTAATAATATCACGGTATGATTAAACTCGTGCATAAACAATAGGATGAATAGTTGAAAGCAACCGCATAGATAAAATGATTTGTAAGTCACACTTTCAAATCTTTTGAAAGGCTTTGAACCTTAATGTCATTGCGTAAAACTTCTCTTCATATTTGTGTTAAGAACATCTATCAGGAGTTTCCGATTTAGCAGAAGTTCACGAAAGCGAATCTTACTAATAAATAAAAGTTGGCGAAACAACCACGAACAAAAGCATAATCACTTCTTGAATACATTACCAGAGCGAAGAAGATTGAAGCGAACTCCTGCTAAAATTGGAAAACCGTATTATGTTGCATGGCTCGCGTTAGTAAAAAAAAATAACTATTACATTTAATTGCACACCATACAAACCACAGGAAATAGAACGGTGTTAATCTCTGTTCATATCGTGCTAATTATAAAGCCCTTTGAAACCAATTTGCCCTTTTGAACTCGTTTCAGACTTTGTCAAGTAGGGGGCTCCCAGTTTCGTCAGGTCTATAATTAGGTTGCAATCTAAAGAGTAACGTCTTTTCAGGGAGATGAAAAAATTTTATCGATTACATCCATGTTGGCGATCAGTAAACGATTTCTTTGGATCAGATGGCAGCCTATCACAATACCTATGGGAATATTTCTCCATATGTGTTGAGATCTGACGCGCCAAAAATCCATGACATAAGAAAGTAAATTCTTTAAGGGATCAACTCATTTGCAAATAACGCAGACATTTTATTTACCGATCTCAGAGATAGTTGGGCGGATGTCATTAGCGTAAGTTGAATACTTGAAAGAAGAATTTTTTAACCAATGTTACATCTTGAAACAATCGATTATTTTTTAAGCAGCAGTACCGAGGAAAAACGCGAGTGTATAATTTGTTGACGAAAGTAGTCCGAGCAGATGTATCTAAATATTTTCGCGAAATTGAATTTAAAAGCACCGCAATTTAGCTTCAGTACTATTTGCATGATATGAATGACTAGGGAACTTTAGGAATCATCGACTGGTGATCAAACTTGCTTTTTCACATTTGCAAAGGTAGCCTGGGACAGCTTATGCCCACTTTTGCGAAAAAGGATTTGTGCACAAATCAGCTAAAGAACTGACCCCAACTATTCGAAGCGTGAATAACGCTATCGACTGGATAATTATCTACCCGGTGGATAGTGCAGCACGTATTCTTAACACTTATCCGCTGGTTAGTGACGGATTAATCCGTTGCATAGCATTATCCGCCCTTTGAATAACTGGGCTCTGAACCAGAGCTTGTTCGTGTGGCTCATTATAGCAAGCCGTCATTTCCTACTTGATCGTCGAAACTTTCGTTATCGCTGCATCAGTGGCCGGTAGAAGTACAGGCCAATTTTATTTTACCTTGGTTGCTTTTTTTCTACGAGTCTAGTCTTTAAGGCTACTCTTCCTGGGTATCGATGACTTGTTTAGAGGCACGGCGACACTATCACCTCGGTTAACAGTAATACACTTAAAGGAATTAGTTATTCAAAGCGTTTCAAAAGTTGTCGCTCAAAAGTTTTATGCTTTGGTTCAAACCAAACTTCATTAAGAGAAGTGACGTATTCCACAAGAAGTTTTTCATATACTTGGTCTTCCAGTAAGTCACTCAACGCCATGCTAGCAAAAAAACCATGAAGATCGGTGAGTTTTGGCTCAGTAAGTCATTAACGGTATCCTTCTCACAACATTCACCTTCAAAATTGTTACTGCAAATTTGATAACCACTAAACTTATATTTTTCAAGAGCTTTTTCTCGTTGCCGTTGATTTAGGTCCCTTTTGGCGCCTTATAATGACTTGTATTAATAGGAAACTTCAGGTTCTGGAGAAACATTTCCTTCTTCGGCTCGTAGCACTGACTCCTGGTCATAATTTGCGCTATCGAGCACTTTTTCAATCATGTCATAATAATGAGACAATTGAGACTCTCCTGATACCTCTGTTCTACCGTCAGAATCTTCTGTAGCCACGAAAGCGGAAAAATGCCCAGAGCTTGAGCTTCTCCTACTTTTTGAAGCCGTTAACATTTCTGTGGATTTAGAGTGATGGCTGCCTCGTAGGAAACATTTCATAGATGATGAATACTCCTCGTTGAGTTTTTCGTCGAGCTTATCTCGTTCCATATTGAACGCCATCGATGACCGTCTTGAATCCGTCGGATGTCCATAGGATTCAGAACATACACCGCTAGTGTCCTCATCTTCTAAACGTTTTCTAGATTCATCCTGACCAGGTGTGATTATGTCGAGGTCAGTCTTCGTTTCAACCCGGTCTTTGGCTAGAGATGTAAATGAAGACCAGCTGGAGGAATTTTCTGGCTCTCAGAGGTTCTCTTGTTCTCGAATAGCCAGCTTTCTTTATCGACGAGAACGAGGCTTTTGCGGCCCGAGCAGCTCCCAGTGGAATGCCTAGTTCACTATCTCTACTTTGGTGTGATTTGTCCAAATAATGTTCATCTTCGTACTTCTCTTCCTGAATTTCTGCACTTTTAGAATCACTGTCGCAATGCGAGTTGATACTGGTTTCCGATTCAAAATAAGAGTTTGACAGAGCGTTATCCTCTGGTGAGATGTCCACTTTGTCGATTCTCAAAAAATAATAGCACTTAAAGCGTTTTATCTTCATATCCACCACCACAGTGTCCTCTGGCACTAGAGCCTGATCTTCCTGGACTTCGGAAAGAGAGTTCATCGGTATAGTTAAGAAGACGTTGAGAACAATAGGCATTCAGCGCGATGATCATTAACGGAAAAAAAGATGATTGGTCTTACAGTCCGATTGTTCTTTCTAATGACTCAAAATCAAGGGCTCCCATGACGGTATTATATTAAGATTGCGACGACATAATCAATTTATGAATGTTCGTCTACCTGAAATGATAACCGTCACTTACGCCTCTACACCCATAATGAGAAATATCACCTTTATTTTCAAGGAAATAATTGGCAAGCATCGGTAGCAAACAACAGCCCTTTTCAGAGAGTGCTTTAAAAGTAGCAATTTGCTCATGCACAAATGATGTATCTGTCGCTAGAGAGCATGATTTCTTTTTTTCATTTAAAATATATGGATGTTATTATCTTTCCCTAAGCACAGTAGACAATTTGAGTGAATGAGATTTTAGTTTAGATATCAGCCTTTGTAAGAACGCTATTCACCATTGAAAGCTTGAACCTGGGTATTTAATGCAATCTAATAATATTACATGTTACGATGTGGTAACTTACTCAGCAAAAATAAAATGACATAATTCCAAAGAAAGCAAGTCAAGAAGTAGACTCACCTGCTTCAACGTTTGAGTGCTTAAGTACAGAGAGATAGAAAAACAGTTACAATTAATACAAAGTTAGAAGTTTGAAAGCTAAAAGATATACATTACAATCATCCAAGCCTATGCATCCTAGCAAAAGTAGGTCAATTACCACCATAACTCCTCTCCAATGTTCACGCTTACAGAAAATCATTAGTCATTGTCATGAGGTAGTACCGTACATGTATTTACAGTAGTTTTGCCAAACAAAAATACAATTTTTTTTTCAGGTATCTCGGTATCTCATAGTATATGATTTTACATGTTATATGGAAGGTACATCCCCATTGCTGTATAGGGACTCACACCTCAATACCTTTGCAGACTGTAATTTTCAGAATAACAAGCGACGATGTAATTACGAAGTGCCCCAATTTTCCTAATGAGGCACTTTTGTTATAGACAAGTTCACTCCTTTTGAGGGCTATGTTCAGCTCGACCATCCTGTTCCATGGGAAATGTTCCACTTGACTTCAAGATCTAATTAATTAGCAGCTGAATAGGAAAAACCTCAATGTGTTTTTCTGCTACCATCTTTCTAATTATCACAAAACCAAATCTCTTTAAATGTCATGATCAGTGGCCGCTTCAGTGTGGTTTTTTGATGATGTGTACCTTTTTTTCTCATGGTCAGGAGAGCTAAGAACGATCAAGTCTTCCACGCTGGTAATTTGACACATTGTAACGGCCCCGTTGGGTATCTTTCAACAGGCGACACGGCTCTGAAAGGGCGACACCAGAGAGCTGAAATGACGACGAACGACAAGCCGCTCACGTGAAATTCCGACAGCGACAAAGACAAAAGTGAAATTGACAGGGACATTGGCGTTTTGAAAAATAGACAGTGACTTATAGTGCATTCGGGCAGAGGAAATTGTATTTTACAATAAATTAAAATTTTTCGTGAGTATTGACAGTCTACAGTGTGAACTGTGTCGTCTGACTCTCTTCTGTCTCATCTTTCATATTACGCCACGCTCTATGTCCTTGATGGTAACGCACCCAAAATTCAGATTTAACCTACCGAGTTTTTTCTCTCTGTATTCCCATGTCGCACTTTACAAGCTATTAAGTTTGGTTGATAATTAAGAATTAAGAGAACGCTTTATGCTGAAACATTTCCGATATTGATATTACTGACTTTGGACGAAATTCCGCCAGCGACTTGGAAACCTTCCGAAATTGCGACGTAAAAAGGTTTGGAACTCAGACGGGGGACATTTAGAACCCCGTAACAGGGCCTCACTGTAGGCAAATCTTAGAATTGATTAAATGTTATTTGATCGTAAACATGCATGAAAGGCATTGAAGGAAATTAGGTAGCACAATTCAAGTTCCCCTACTTAAGTATTGTGATATTCATGATTCCTATCAAAATTAATGGTTAAGTTGATAATTTACCTAGGTCTTTAAATTTCGCTGTCTTTTATCTCTTTGTTTGTTTGCCTTCCTAACAATCTTATTGCTAACAAGAAATGTGAGGGGCAAATAAAATTTGCATAGTTATAAAATACATATATGTTGGACATGGTTTGATGCTACTCGGGTTTACAGATTTAATGAATGTAACCGAAGAAGATAAAATTCATAGACCCAACGTCCTGTCTAGTACCTTCATCAGGGGTGATCTGCAACGCTGCAACAAGGGGTCCTTTTATATGATCACTAAGTAGCTGCCTTTTTTCTGACGAGGTGTAAATAGGCGTCAGGAAGTAAGCCGCCATCGTCACGATTTAAAGGAGCGTGGGCGGAGTTAATATGCCAAGCATGCTCCAAACAAAGTGGTGGTAACGCCGAGTAGTGGTGATAATTTTAGAATTATCTCACCCAATTGTATGGTTACTTAGGCATGTGTGCTCCGATACAGCTGAATTTTCTTTTTTGCAAAAGAAAACCGCTTTTTGATGCTCTTTCAAACGTGTACCAAACTGACGTTTGGTCTGTCCGATGTATTCGTTGTCACAGTTATTGCAAGGAATAGAATAAATGGCGTCGGTTCGTTGTTCTTTCGTGACAGGGTCCTTAGGTTTGGCGAAAATATGCCCCAAAGTCTGAAGAGGTTTTTGAGCAACTTTAACGTTGTGGCTATTCAAAATTCCCTTGATGGGTTCTGTAACACCCTGAATGTAAGGAATAACAGCAAAACCGCTGGTTCCCTTTCATCAAGAGTGTTACTAGTTGTAACCGGTTTTTGGCAGTTACGGAGAAAGGTTTTTGTATGGCCATTTGCCTTTAAACTGAAACAATTTTTGAGCGAGTACATGGTAGTTGAAATAGAGGTAGTCGATGATCTTACGGAAAGTATTATTCACTCTCATTGACGATTAATTTATGTACGAAAATTTACCTCTGTTTATGAAGTAAATGGTGAGGAAAGTTATTGTATAAGTAGATTCAATTTTTTTCTCCTAGGACTTTGGCAATACGGGGCATGTGTACTCCTGGTTCGAGTCCTATCTTCACAACAGATCCCAGTCCGTCTCCATCAATTGTGGAACATCGGATAAATTCCATACAAAATATGGTGTACCTCAGGATCCTGTCTTGGCCCTCTATTGTTTGTCCTATAATCAAGCAAACTGTTTAAGATCATCATCGAACGTCACCTACCCGATGTGCACACCTACGCCGACGACACGGAATTGTATATATCCTTCAATGCCGATTCTAGAGCTGGGCGGTCGGCCGCTTTATCGGCAATGCAAAACTGCATTGCGGACATTAGAAAATGGATGCTCCAAGACAGACTAAGGCTAAACGACGGTAAGACGGAATTCATTATTATCGGAACGAGACAAAAACTCGCCAAAGTCAACATATACCCCATGCAGGTAGGTGAAAGTAGCATCGCCCCAACCAGCAGAGTCAAGAACCTAGGCTGCTGGTTCGATGGACAACTTAAGATGGATAGCATCTGTAAAACCACATTTTTTCACTTATACAATATCAGAAGGATGACAAAATTTCATAACTTTGAAAGTACAAAGGTAAATGCTTTTGTAATTAGTCGTTTGGACTTCTGTAACTGCCTGCTACACGGGTTGCCTAATAACTAAGTACATCAACTACAGAGAATTCAAAATGCGGCCACTCGCCTAATCTGCAATGTAGGTCGTTTCGAACACATCACCCCATCACTGAGCAGGCTCCATTGGCTACCATTAACTATAGAATCCAGTTTAAAATTATTCTTTTTGTATATAAAGCCCTCAACGGTATCGCTCCCCCTTATATATCTGAACTTGTAGAACTGAAACCCGCCTCAAGATACAATCTCAGTAACACTGATGATACGCTTTTACTGAGTAATCCTTCTTTTAAGAGTCGTATCACATTAGGTGACCGCTCATTTAAATATGCAGGGCGTAAATTGTGGCACGAGCTACCGAGAGACATACCTTATGCCAATACTGTACATATTTTTAAGCGTCTTCTCAAACCTCACCTGTTTAGGAAAGCCTATCTGCTCTAAATACCATCGGTCTAATAATATTATAATGGTTAAGATTTTAATGATTATAAAGATTGTAATGATTAGAGTCCACGGTAGGGGGAGGGGGCGGGGGATGGGCGAAAAGAAACTGTAATATGTTGATGAGGAATTGCAAAGTTATAACTGTTCATATCAAACACAGGCTACGATGTTTGGGCAACACAGTTTAATGACAAATAGAACGAGACGCTAACACTAGAAATCAGTAAAACTAAACCAGCAAGGGTGATGTGGACAGGAAAGCGTTGACCAGCTCGAAACGTCAGAGTGCATCTAAACCCAATACACTGGAACAACTACGACTTACTGTCCAAGGGCGTGTTCTCTAACCTTCATCATCCAGAGTGATAAACTCCGCGCCTCCACCCCTCCCCTTATTTTTTTATTTATTTATTTTTTTTTTGTCGCTTACCCTACCCCTCTCTTTACTTTTTACCTTAAACCTTAAATCACAAAATTGCCATCGTTTCATGTATTTTACTATTTCCAGCTCTAATTGTTTATAATCTTAACTGCAAACTCAATTTCTTTTGTCGGCGATTTCTATATTACGACAGTATTTTGAGTGTTGATTTATCTGTGGATATGAAAATTTCGGCAAAAGAAGAAGCAGTTTCACCTATAGGATGTCGTCTAAAGCAATACTTGTGAAGCCATTTTGAATTCTTGTTTACCATTTCAAATCACATGAACACATAGCTAAAAAGGTCTATTAGCAAGTTACAGCAAGTTACAAATTATTCCCCAGTCCACACAGTCTGCACGGTCTTCAGCCTGCCTTTTAGCACGACCGTTAAAAAGTTAATTCTACACAAGAACCCTTGACTGGAGTATAATAAAATTGTATTTATTTTCCGTCTTTCTCAAACATATGACTTTATGTGTCTTTAAGCGAGTCACACGCAGTATGCATGAATTGATCATTCCTCAAGGTAAAATGGAAAAAGGACGGATTTTCTTGCAAACCCAGCATCAGCTTATTTTAACAATTCAACATCTTTCATGTCCGCGAAATTTAAAGAAAAAAAGAGAATTAGTGCCGTTAATTTACCAAGTTCACAGGAAATATGTCTCCAAGACAAACGGACAGCAACTGAAGAAGACAGTTGCCTGGATAAAATGCCCTTGAAAGAATTAGGAAAAAAAAAAACAGAGGGCCGGTTGTTTTATTCAGCAAAGAGCAATCGGAAAAACACGAAGTCTTGTCTAATGCAAAAACTATATAAATCGAAAATAAAGTACCCAAACACGTTTTTCTTATCGGAAATTCATGAAAAATCAGCTTCATTATAGTCTTTTAAAATTTTAAATCTTGATAGTGTTTATTCTCATGGCCATTTTCTTTTATTTCCTGTCTTTTTCCTGTCTTTTTCCTGTCTTTTTCTTCAAACTGATGGCTTCATAAACTTCATCAACACAAGCACAAGAATTGGTTCTATTAAAAATATTAAAGCAACCTTTTCCTCTCGAAATCCAATTATAGGATTAACTTTGCTTGTATAAGACCTTATTTTCCGAATAACAGGAGGACTTTCCACATTGCCTCTTTTCTTTTAATATTGTTTGGTAACTAAGTGCATTAAACACACGATTCATCGATCGATGATGTGTAAAGATAATCGTTTCTCGCGGTCCATAATTCTTTCTTGATTATACACATTGCATGTGATTTGCTTATCGCTGTGTGTAATAATAGATTAGAAAATAGGGAACTTATTTGAGAAAGAATGCAAAATCCTTTTTAAAAAAAATTGGCAGTAGGGTTTATTTACTAAAATTGTATACAATAGCAGAGGCAAAGCCTTCTATAATGTTTGCAAAGCGATGATGGCCAACTTTTAAAATTTTCGCCAGGACACTACCTGTGAAAGACATGGTACAATCTTACCGTGTAAAAAGTTAGGTTAAGGCAGTGATTTAAGGATATTTAAAAGCGTTAAAGATAATATCCCAGACATCATCAGCATGTAAGCCAGATATTGAAAGTTCTGTCTTCTGATTATCGAAGAGGAACATATGTACATATAACGTTGGAAAATCTCAGCTGTGATGTAAACTGTAAAATTGATTCCTTTCTATGTTTATTTTTAAGAGAAAAAATGAAAGATCGAGTCTTTTACGATATATCTATATCTCTTTGATCATTTAATTTTGTTCCTTCTTGGTTATATTAACCGTTGGCGGATCACCCTTGGAATGAGAAATAACATTACATAAAATTGAGAATAGTGTCAAGTGCTGCTAAAAAATTACAATGCACTTCAAATCTAGTTGCAACAGCATATTAAATTAAGTTCTCCTTATAGTGAGAACAGTAAACCTAACACTGCTCAGAAAGCCGTTGCTTTATGCCATGGGTTAACAAAAGGACACATACACAAAAAGCTCTTTCGTCTTGAAAGTGTTATTTTGCAAGGTGCGTCAATTTACGAAAAAAAAAGGGGGTATTTGTGCTTTTCACTAATCCCTGTCCTATTTGAAGACACAAAACTCAGAATCCCCTGCCATTCCGATTTACTGATGGTAGCCAACATCATTCGGGTTGCCCATTTCCTGATAGTCAGCTGCCATATTATGGATGCCTACTTCATGGTAACGGACGGCTCCATTGGAAAAGTGGAACTTATCGTTACTATCAGCCTTTTTCCAGACGCCTAACTCCTCGTAGCTGATAATGTCCTCTTTACAATGCACTTCTTTTAGCTCGTATTTCTCTCGGTCAGGGAAGGAAACATCTGAAGGCATCACGCTGGAAGAGCGTTTGCGGCTACGTTCCTTATAACGTTGGTGGCGGTGGACGAGATAAATGCTGATGAACACGAGGACAGCTATCCCGGCACAAGAGGCACCAATAATGAGTGGGTAGAGTAGCTTCTCTTTTGAATCCTCTGTTGGATCTAAATAACATATAATGCAAGGGTTTAGCAAGTCAGTGAAACATAAAATGTTCTATACATGTACGTAATTACTTCGTAACAACTTATTACAGCTCACGCCACTTTCATCCCCCGTTGTTTATGCAACCACTAATGCTACTACCACTACTATTGCTGATAGCACCGATATTGCTATTGCTGCTGTCACTGCTAATGCTATTAATATTGTTAGTAATACTTTCATCCCCCATTGCAAATGTAGCCACTGGTGCCACTGCCACTGCCACTGCTACTACTACTGCCAATGGCATTGATACTGCTACTTCCACCGATATGGCTATGCTTATGCTATCGTTACTTCTGGTGCAGCTGGTACTCTTACTACCCTTACACCTGCTACTGCCATTGTTACTGCTCTTGCCGCTGCTAATACCACGCCACTACCACTGCCACTACTACTTCTACTTTCAACCCCCATTGCTAATGTAACCACTCGTGCCACTACCACCGCCAATGCTGCTACTACTACTACTGCACTGATATCGCTATTGCACCTGTTACCACCACTGCTACTGCTACCACTAATGCTGCTTCTTCTGCCAGAGCCTATGCATTTGATAATATTCCTGCTACCATTGTCACTGCTAGTGCTGGTGCCAGCGCTACCTCTATTGCTAATCCTACTGCTACTGCTACTGCTTATGTTTCTGGTACTGAAAGTTCGTAAATTACCTTCATCTTCCCTGACGATTCTTAAGGATGCGGGATTAACAGCCAAAGGACCAAGATTGCCATTATCCACGGCCTTTTTCAACGGAGCTACCGCTGTTTCATCTGTAACTGTCTCCTTGAATAACAACTTAAATTCGACCACAACACTTCCGCGCCTACAGGATATGGGTCAGAACAAATTCTACCGTCAATTACCATAGCTGCAGTGCAAACTGAAAAGACCGAATCACTTAGTTATTCAACTTGGCATACCTGAATGCTAAGATTTGTACTCCGATGAAATTGTTGACTTCAGAATACTGTTTTGCTATCTGTTGGTTAGATTATCATTATTTGAGATATTGTCATCCATCTAATACTGACAAAATTGCTGAATGGTATATAAACTAAAGAATTGACAAGAATCCTTTAACTCACAGAAGTCCCTATAACACTTAGGTCACTGGCCAATAAGAATTTAACGATTAGTTTTAGTTCTAAGGCTACGAATGGTGACCTATAAGCCATACAACTAAGTCTCATGCTTATAGTGAAAGAACCACCAAACACTACAACTTTTTTTTTTTCCACGACTCATCCGTTTTTCCATGAAGGTTATTTAGTAGGAAGAAGGGGAGAAAAACTTCACACAATAAAGTGTAATGTGTTGAACGAGCGAAACAGGTCGATCAAGATACAGCAGGCTGAGAAAAATGTATTAGTCAAAGCTTGCCGATTACAACTCCTATATTATTTAAGATGAGTGGGAAATTCAAAAGCCAGTGAGAGTTAAAATTCAACCGTGTTACAAACTATCAAATTACTCCAATCCCACCTCATTTTCAATGATCAAGGCTAAATCTTTGAAAGCTGTACTGGTTTCGTCTTTAAGGGCTTCATTCCAAGAGCTTTCAATACGCATTTCAAGTGTAATCGCTAGAAGAAAAAACTTAAACTCATTATAAATGTGGTAACACAAAATAGCCCTTAAACGCCACTTTATAGTCTCCAAAGTTATTTGGAACGTAAAGAGAGCGTGGAAGAAAATTTCTTATTGGCAGTTACTATCAGTAAAAAAATTCTGCGGAAATAGTTTCCCTACGATGATGTTCATACCCATCATCAAATATATACGTACCCGTTTCGGGGTCATCCGTTGTCGGCCCAGGTGTGGTAGTTTTTTCACGGGCGTCGATTGTGGGAATATCTTTAATAAGTGAAGACGACATTGTGGTATCTTTAACCGTAGAGGTGGTGCGTATTTGATGCATTGCACTGGATTCCGGAATAGAACTCGTCGTCAGATGCGTGGACAATACAGTACTTCTGGCTTGGTTAGAAGTGGACGCTGATGTAGACACATATTTGCTGATCACTTGTGTAGAATGCATGATGACAGCTATGGGTTTGAAAAGAAGTAATCTCTAACGTATAAATAAGATTTCATTGATTAAAAACACAAAGTAAAAGATGAAATAGCACAATAATCTCAACATATCGGTTTTAAAGAAATTCCGATCATTTTGGGCTCCTCTCTAGATCAAAAAACATCATTGATGGAAATTAACTCTACAGTAATCGAAAGTGTTTTCGTCGATAACTGCACAATAGTTTATTAAACGATTAAAACTAGCACCAATAGCTGGTTTACTTGTAAAGAAACGATAAAAACCTCCCCAAATCCTTAAACTGCCAGACAGACCTTACCAGTTTCGCATCGTTTACCAGTATACCCAGGCAAGCAACTGCATGAGAAGTTTTTGGTACCATCTATACACGTTGCACCGTTGGCACAAGTGTGGTTATGGCAGTCATCAATGTCTACAAAGGAAAAAAAGATATGAGGGAGTAGCAAAGTCGGCCAGAAATTTCAAAAGTAATATTTACCAGAGCATTTTATGTATTGCTTCCATTAGAATGATCGCCAGTGAAACAAGCCAAGAAAATTCAAGAATGATTGATTATTTCATCCACGTAAAAGCCACCGACGAGATTGCAAGTATGATACAGCTAGAGAAAGATGTTTTTTCGTCTTGTCACGAGCATGGGACAAAGAAAAGATTCAGAGTCCCCATAAGGAATCGAGCCTCAGACCTTCGGATTCCGTGCTCCGATGCTCTACCACTGAGCCACAGAGACTCCACGGTGAGCGTGGTCTATCAAGAAGTTCATATGACATACGTCCTGCATACTGCGAGGATCAGCAATTTCGATAGACAAATAATTGTAGATAGATATGTTTGTCCCATGCTCGAGACAATGCAAAAAAAAATCTTCTCTATTTCTTTACCAAGCTCAAAAACCTACCATCTCTCTTACTTCTATAATACAGTTGTCTACAGCTGCTGAAAATATGGTGAAAAAACCAGGAAGTTCAGTATCCAGAGCTACCAGCTGCGGGGCTTGTGAGAAAAACCCACAAACTGCAGCTATACTTTGTCTTTGCTTCCTTCGATTTGAGATAATAGATTCACGGTATAGTATGTTATTAGCATTAACTTGTCTCACAGAAATTTCCAGTGAAACCAAGCAAGCATGCGCACGGATAGTTGTTCACACCATTCATGCACGAACCACCAATGAGACTGCGTCAAAACGTAATTTTTGACGAAAAGCAGATTTTTAGTATCCAGAGTTATAATTGCCGGGTTTGTTAGTAAAACCTAAAAATATGAAGCTATATTCCCGCGTGATAAAATTCGCTAATGTTTAGCATTTAATGGTGCTTATAGGCAAAATGTGAAGAAAAGAAGAGTGACCTTACTCCTAGGAAACTTCAAGCTGCAAAAACATAATCTTACCAGTTTCACAGCGTTCACCAGAATACCCAGGTATGCACTTGCACGAAAAATTGTTTGCGCCATCTACACACGTCGCACCATTAGCACATGTGTGGTTAGCGCAGTCATCGACGTCTTTGGAAAGAGGAAACAACAAAGAGTTAGAAGTTTACCTTCTGTCCTTACTTCCCTCTATTTAAGTTGTGAAGTTAGATTCTGATTCACAGCATAGTCCACTATTAGCACTAACTTGTCTCATAGTAATTTCTAATTGAACCAATCAAGTGCATGCACGAGCATTTGTTCACACCATCCATGCTGGAACCACCAACGAGACTACATGTGTAATTCTTAAAATCGTCTATGTATGCAGCGAAAAGGATAATTATGACGCAAAACTCGGATGTCCGCTATCTAGAGATACCTACTTTCAGCGTTTGTGAGCAAAAGCCCACAATCTGCAGCTACTATAAAGCTAGTTATAAAGTTTATAGAAATTTACTTGCAAAAAGTCAAGAAAAGAAGAGGAAGATTTTAGCTACAAAAACTTAATCTTACCAGTTTCACAGTGTTTACCGGTATACCCAGGTATGCAGCGGCACGAGAAATCATTGGTACCATCTACACACGTCGCACCATTAGCACAGGAGTGGTTAGCGCAGTCATCGACATCTATCATACAATGGTGAATAGCAAGAAAAGGTCATCTTCTATCTTAACTTCCCTTTGTTTGAGTTGAGAAGTTAGATTATAGTTGGCAGTATTGTCTGCAATTAGTACTTACTAGGCCGGACCATCATAATGAAGACTATAGTTGACGAGAACATAATGTAGTCAATGTCTAATAAATAAAGAAAAAGTGAAAAAAAAACCAAGAAGGTGGAACGGAAAAATGTGTTTAAAAAAATCATCAGCAAGTTTATCTTCTAGTTGCATGAGCGCTTTGATCTCGTCCTCTTATTGTTAAGTAGATGATGCAGCTAATGAAGCTTTCTTCAAACGATACAACGAATAATTAGAATAGTAAAGAGAATGTAGTTGGATATCTCATTACCAGTCTCACATAAATCTCCTGAAAACCCTGCCATACAGCTGCACGAGAAGTTATTGACAAGGTCTATACACGACGCACCATTAGCGCATGTGTGGTTGATGCACTCGTCGATGTCTATCAGAAAAGATCATTCAACAGTTAGTACATTTTGATTATTTCTTTACTTTCCATGTTATAGTGTACTCAAAACACTAACTTGTCTCACAGTAATTTCCAGTTAAACCAATCAAGCACATGCACTAAGAATTGTTTACACCATCCATGATAATTATTTTATCCTCTATGCCTACAGAGAAAAAGGTAATAAAGACACAAACTAGATGTCGAGTATCCAAAGATACCACTTTTAGTGTTTGTGACCAAAAGCGCACAAACCGCAGCTGCTGTATATCTTTGTTATGGAGGTTATAGAAGTTTACAGGCAAGTGTCAAGAAAAGAAGAGCGACTTCACCTGAAGAAAAATTTTTTGCTGCTTAAACCAAATCTTACCAGTTTCACAGTGTTTACCAGTATAACCAGGTATGCAGCGGCACGAGAAATCGTTGGTATCATCTACACACGTCGCACCATTAGCACAGGAGTGGTTAGCGCAGTCATCGATATCTATCAAAACAACGGTAAATAGTTATAAAGTCTTCTTCTGTCTTGAATTGAATAAATAATGCTGCACAGAATAGTCTGCTACTAGCACTAACTCGTCTCACAGTGATCTCCAGTGAAACCAACCAAGCACACACACGAGTAGTTATTCACACCATCAACACAGGAACCACCACTGACGGTGCATGTGTGATTCATACAGTCGTCGATGTCTAGTAAAGAGAAATAAAAATAGAAAAAGATGTGTTATTAGAAAAAAAGTAGTCTGATAAATCATAGAGCTACTTAGCAAGTTAATGTTAAAGTTGCAAAATGTAAGCGCCTTTATATCTGATATTCCTTACAAAACAGTAGTATCATTTTCTGGAGAATTCGTTTAATTAAGTAATAATTATCCCTTTAGATGCTGGTAAGAGTGTACCCCAAAAAGAGGGCAATTATTAGACAGGTAGTTCAGTGTTAACAACTATCTATCTATCGTCTATCGCTCTGACGAAGGACTAACGTTCGAAACGTCAGCTTTTACTCTTTACGGTGGCCAATTTACGTTTTCAACTCAGTTGTTAACACTAAATTACCTGTTATACTCTCCCACCGACGCAGCACCACAGTCTCTTAGAAACTTACCCCCTCTATTCAATTAGTAGACAAATGGACTATCTGTGACCACAGCTACTCGGAGGTTGGTCATATAATTGTGAACCCTTTTACTTCACGATAAAAAGCTGTGATTTTGTCGTGATAGAATTGATACCTTTGCAATTCTTTCCATCTCCAGTGAACCCCAAGGGACATGGACCACAACTAATAATCTCACTGTTTTTGAAGCAAGTCACATTCGGGTAACAGGAATCATCGGCACAGTTCTTTATCTTAATATCACAGTTCGAGCCGGTAAAGCCAGCGAAGCAGTTGCACGTGTAGTTATTCACCAGGTCAATACATGTACCTTGCAAAACCAAAAGAGCAGTTAAAGATAAAATGTTGAAACTAATGTGGATCTCTATAACACTGGATCTAAGGGAGTGATTTCGACTTAAGGGAATGAAAGATCACCGGCTTTCTTAGAAATCAGAGCATTCTCAGTTTTCTTTAAATTTGCTTTTGTAATTAATCAATCATTTTATCAATGTCGAAGTGGGGAATTAGGTTACTCTATATGAAGGCTTTAATGAGGTCAACCGTTGACCGTAAAACAGCAAACAAAAAATTGCCCCTAGGCAATTGACAAATTTTAACCATTAGTCGTAAAAATAGTTAACCGTAAAATGATTCCTTTCTACATTCTTCCTTTTGGGTTAACCGTAGCCGTAAAATGGCCAAAATGTTAATCGTTGGCCGTAAAAATCATTATCCCATTGAGACCCTTCTATAAAGCTTTACGATGGGGTAGCATGACTTGATTAACAATCAAAAGAAATAATTAAGAAAATGTCAACTTAAAATGCAATATATCAAGCAATTAAAGGATGCAAATATAAGTATTTACACGTAAATGCCTCGCCCATATCAAATTGCAGATTAATCGGGAAAATAAGAGGACAGATCCCATGTTTCAATAAGTTTAACTTCATTTTGCCGTTTTCCATTGGGAGATATTTCTGGAACTATGACGAAATTGCGTTTTAAGACTCCGAAGAGTAACCAATACTTAAAATGCATCTAAAATTCGCTTACTTGCTACTCTGTCGAATCTTGCTCGACACTCGTATGATCCAAAATTTAAATGGTTAAGAACGCAACGCTTTATTGAGAAAAGTAGGCTTTTTAGTGAAGGGGATTCCTTTTGGAGCCTGGTATGAATTGTTTCTCTGTCAACTCTTAAAATGTTTAGTTTGTCAGAACCAAGTAATTGATATGGGGTGAAGTTATTCTATGGCGCTCCATGATTATTTCAATTGCTTCATATTACTAACTGGAATTTTGAGAATAACTTCATTGCATATCTAGCATTAAGTAATTGAATAATATCTACTACTTTCTATGATATAAAATTGCATACCATTTACACAAGGAGTTGCAAGACAATCATCTATGTTGGAATCACATCTTACACCACTAAAACCGGTTGGGCAGATACAGGTAAAACCGTTAATTTTGTCTACACATGTACCTTTAAAAACAAAAACACAAACAGACAGAGAAACAAACATAAACAAAAAGAAGGAAATTAAAAAGGACAATTAAACATGTTATTTTTGCACAATCTTACAAGCTTCAAACTGGAACTATAATTTTCTAGAGCTCCTCGAGCGTCATTGATAAAATGATAAATGGTATTATACAAGCTTTTCAACTCGTATTTATCATTTCAAAATCCGAAAGACTCCAAGCATTTCCAAGGAGTATTATCTACGAAATTTATAAGTTACTGGTGATAGCTTTGTTGACTGAATCCATCATAATTCACTGCTAGAACTGCACACCCAGTTAGTGAAGTAAAGGAGATGTAAACGTTGGGTTTTTAGAAACATCGATCCTTTTACGATATGAATGGACTTACTCTCAGATTGTGAAAGATAGAAAGAGAAAAGCATACTGCAGATTGTCAAAAGGCTAATACAACCAATTAACTTTTCATTACCATGAACGCATGGAGAAGACTGGCACTCGTCGATGTCTATGGTGCAGTTAAAACCAGTGTAACCAGACAGGCATTGGCAGGAATAATTGTTCACGGCATCGATGCATGTACCTAAAGTGAGTTAAGTTTCTGTTAATTATTTCTATTTTATTGTATAAATCATATTTTTTAAATGTTGGGAGCGATATAAATTCAAGTGTCTAGATCGCTCTTTCACCCATAAAAGATCTTCTTACATAATTATGATAGTTTCGGGGAATTAAAAAGTGATTGTCATGTTTCTATATATAACTTACCATGAAGACATGGAGATTGTAAACACTCGTCGATCTCCTTTTCACAGGTTTGTCCTTCGTAGCCAGGTTGACACTCACAGTAGTACATGCCTGATCCTCTGGGGTGATTAGGATCGGGCACGCAGGTCCCTTTGTCGGTACAAGGGCATATCAATATCTCTATAGTCATGTTGAAAGTGGATGAAGCGTTACACTCGTCAGTAGCTTTGAAAAAGAATTTCGTTGAATTAAGACTCTCGGGCGTCCAGTGAAGAACGTTGCTGTCGCTGAATGACGCTAAGGAAGGACTTCCACCGATCATTTTCACCACAAATGGTCTTTTCTCAGGGTCTTCTCCTTCTAACTGTAGCCGAAGATCTTCTCCAATGAGGGCATATCTCACCGATGGGGTAGTGACGTTTGGAGGAAGATTTACTTTAAAGGAGAATGCAAATATTTTAATAACAATCACGACAGCCTCTCCTCTCTCATTACAAACCTTATTTACATTTGTCCTCAATTTTTTTACATAAACAATGGGAAAACTCCTAATTCTTTCCAAAACTATTTTATGCTTCCCAAAACAGCATTTTCTGCGAAAATGGATTCGTATGGAAAGTTTTCATGTTGATTCCGCAAAAAAGAAGATATGAAGTTTTTGCTGATTAAATTAAATAAACCTGCTAAAACTCCTTGCTTATCTTCGTACGAGAAATCACTACGATAATAACAAAATACGCGCAATTCTTTCTTTATTTACAGAATTTACGACAACATTTGAAAGTACATGAGCAATTATACTAAAGCAATAACTTGCCTCAGGCTCCCTCGAATAATCCCCTCGACTCAGTCTCGGGGATTATTAAACAATTTGAGGTGAATGGCTTTTAATTTTTTAAAAAACAGTGATAATTACAATAACATTACAACAAATTGACGAGTTGTTGGCCATGTTGTTCCGTGCAAATCTCGCATTGTTTCATGATACACCTGAAAAATGAACGAAAAAATACCCGGTAAAGCAAGCTGGCTTTTTTTTCCCTGAAGAAAGTGAGGGACTACTTTTACGTTAGTAAAACAGGTGAAACTTGTCGTCGTAATGACAGAACATTTCAGAACTCACCACCACTACAGTTAGCTAATGTGGTATAAGCATCTATCCAATTATTTCATAGATCATTTCTGAGTGAGTGGTTCAGTCGGATGAAAATAATGACGTCTCTTAGAGCTGGAACGCACATAATATGGGAACACTCCCCTTCCCCGCTTTGGAGGCGTTCAGGAGCATCAAATCTTGGAAAAGGGAAAAAATCCTGACATTGACAAAAGAGTAATATAACGCAGAAAAAAAAATAACAAAAAACTTACCCATTTCCAGTTGATTCAGCAATGAAAGCTATTAATGCGCCTCACGCGTTGCTTGTTAAATGGCAGCCATCTCCTCTCAGGGAATTACTTTTGCGAAAAACCGCTAACCTTTATTTGCTTTTCCATTTTCTTAGAAACCTACCCAGACCGGTCAAAACGTGAACTTATGCCTAGTAAAAGAATCTTCAGAGCAATTTCAATATAAATATATTTTTTTAAAAAATAAGATCACATAGCCCACTATTAACGTTGAAATAATTTTCTGTCTAAAAATGTGAAATTTTGCTATATTCCTATATACATCAGGCGATGGATGAATTTCTGTAACATCTTGTAAATGAAAGGATGCAGAATTGCTGTGACATCTAGTGAGGAAGTATTTGCAGAATTTCTGCGAAATCTAGGGAGTTAGAGTCTAAAGAGTTTCTATAACATTTATTGAACAAGGTTGCTGAATTCCTGCAACATCCAGTGTATTATAGGTTCAAAAATTTCTGCAAAATCTAATTACGAACGAGAGGTTGCAGAATTTTCTGCGACATCCAGTGTATTACTAGTTGCAGAATTTCTGTGATATACAGTGTCTGAGTTGTCACAGAATTTCTACGACATCCAGTGTGTGAGAATTTGCACAATTTCTGCAACATCCAATGAATTAGTGGCTACAGAACTTCTGCGACATCCAGCGCATTAGAACATGCAAAATTTCTGCAAAACCTAGTAAATGAAAGGTTATAGAATTTCTGCAAAATCTAATGAATGGATGGTTGCAGAATTTCTGCGACATCCAGTATAAGAATGGTCGCAGAATTTCTGCGACATCCAGTATACGAATGGTTGCAGAATTACTGCGACATCCAGTGTATGAGTGGCTAAAAAAGTTCTGCGACATTCAGCGCATTAGACTTTGCAGACTTTCTGCAAAATCTAGTGAATGAGGGGTTGCAGAATATCTGCGACATCCAGTATACGAATGGTTGCAGAATTTCTGCGACATCCAATGTTTGAATGGCTAAATAAGTTCTGCGACATTCAACGCATTAGACTTTACAGACTTTCTGCAAAATCTAGTGAACGAGAGGTTGCAGAATTTCTGCGAAATCTAGTGAATGAGAGGTTGCAGAATTTCTGCGACATCCGGTATACGAATGGTTGCGGAATAATTGCGACATGCAGTCTACGAATGGTGGCAGAATTTTTAGCAACATCCATTGACCGAGAGGTTGCAGAATTTTTGCGATATCCGTTCTATCAACGAAGCAAAAACTGCTGAGATCTAATCTCTTTAACAAGAGCTTTCAGGGAGAAACCATTGATTTATCTGAAAATTTGCTATTTTAGAAAACAAAAATAGTTTGGAAAGCATTGCTCAATGAACGAAGCAAAAACTGCTGAGATCTAATCGTTTTGCAGGAAAATAGTGTGGTGAATGCCGCACTTTTTTTATTCAGTCACATCGTGCCATACCTCAACGCGTATTTAATAAAATCCCAAACGAAAACACACACACAATCAAACAGATAGAAGAGAAAAGAAAAACGATAAAGAGTTAAAAGTTAATTATACAAGGACACTCGTGGCGTTTCGACGTCAATTACACATGATAGGTGGCTTATCCCACAGGGGTTTTCGGTGAGCTTAAGTTCAAAATGATGTCAAAAGGCTTTAAGCTTTTGAAAATCTCGAGGAAAAGTATTCACAATCTCTGTCCACCTTTCTATTAATTGATGAATTCATCCCATAGGAGCAAATAAATTATTCTTCAATCACCCTCTAATTATGCTAGTAACTCACCACATCGTTGCGTCCACTTATGTTGACTTTTAGACGGAATACATTGCCGACACCAATCGTCTGGATTTGGATCACCTTTAGCGAAACAGTGGCCTTTAATAAGACATGAGTCATCCTAAAAGATAATTTGAACAAGAGATCAGTAAATTCATGAGTATATGTATTTAACAACAATATTTTTCGCCGAAAATGAAGTGAATATTGTTGAATAATCCAACAATGTTCAATGAGCATGAGGTAGATATTTTTTTAGTCTTTCTCAGGTGATTTCGAATTCTGATGTAAATTTAAATAGAGAAAGCATTGCGCATACTTTGTTACCACTGTGTTGATTACTCGTATACTTACTGCGTAACCAGGTTTATTCTATTCAATTAGCAAAAACATTTAGCATCTTTTGCGCTCCTCGCAATTAAATTTTCTTCTATTGCGTTTATCACTTCCTCGGAAATAATGACAAAACGCGAGGTAGTAATTTTGAAATTTAGCATTGCTGCAGTAATCACCTCACCTCAATGATTAGGGCGATTTAGAATAATTGCTCAGGTGATTATAGACATGCGTGCGCTATGGTTGGTCAAGAATTTTGTCATATCTTGCAATTATACTAGCTATTATGCTAAAACAATTCTTCGCCTCAGGCTCAATAAATATTGTTGGATAATCCACTCGACTTCGTCTCTGGGATTATTCAATAATATTCACTAAGCCTGAAGTGAACAATTGTTAAATATGACGCAATCCTCGACCAATCAGAGCGCGCGTATCTCCATAATTATCTGAGCAATTGCACTAAATATGTATGTGCATGTATGTATCTGTTGATTTCAACTATTCATTTAATTATCTCTGTATTTAGCACTGAAACCAACCTCTAACTCCACAATTAAAATTATGTAACAACATAAGAAACAAGTAATAGATGAATAGTACAATTCTAAGGTATTATAGCAGATTAGATTTCGAGATCTAAATTAGCTTCTCTTTTTCTATAGACATGTGTGCGCTCTGATTGGTCAAGGATTACATCATATCTCGCAATTACACGAAAACAATTATCCCACGAGCTCGCGTTGGATATGAGATGACAGATAGCTAACGAGGCCCTTAGGGCTGGGCCGAGTTGGCTATAATCATGTTATATTCATCCAGCGAGGACGAGGACGGGTTAATGGCAAGATATGATATTGAATATAATTAACTTTTTTTTTTGTCGTACCTTAAGAGAACAGCCATTTGAAACGTTACACACTTGACACACTGGGTCGAATGTTATCATTTGAACAGGCTCGCTCTCGTGACTTCCATCGTTGGATACTGATATGAAATACCTAGCTGCCGGTGTACCTTCGACTTGATAATTGCCAAGATTAATAGGAGGGATTGGGAGATTGCATTCAACGGCAAACAAGTCTGTTTTACTTCCATTAAACTTTTGTGACACGTTCATCGGTATCCAGGTGCTTGGTACGACCTTTTGAAGCACAAATAAGTAAAGATCTATGAGAGGGAATGTTGTTATATTGATAACACAGGGCGATATCACAAATCTCACACTGGTGTCTAGTTTGGGCATGTTACCAGTGGGAATGATGCGATCTAAGTTAGAATTACGCAGTGAAATTAGTTTTAGTCGGCTGGCTGCAGGTTTAAAAAAGGCATATAACTATTTATGAATAGTCGAAAAAATTTTAGAGGTATAGGTTAGAATACACCGAGGGTGCGAGGAAACTCACCAGTATTAACCATATAATTACAGACTAGAAGTAGATCTTAGATCTGAAGTGCTTCGCAACCAGTGAGCACAAATCGTCAAGTTATTTTTCATGGTATCATGTTTTTATCTCATTCATACTGAGATTTGTTCTTACAGACCGACAAATTTCAAAGATCAGAGGCCATTCTTTGCCCCTCCACTGTAAGTTCTATCGTTCATGTTCTAACTGGACCAAAGATATATTTTCACAGTCGTTCGTTCAGTGTGTGAAATAAGAATTCTCTCGCGTTCCAAAGTCCCTACTGAATGAAACAAAACAATTAAAATATGCAACATGAAAGCTACCTTGGACTCTCTGACATGACATGTCAAATTTTCTGAACTTAAAAAATAGTCGCCAAAAACAATGGTTCTCTTGCAGGGCCTTGCACGGATATCGCAGAGTCCTTCATCCAATGCCCTTAAAGTAGAAGGAGAAAAATTGTTTCAGTACTCGTTACATTTAAACTGGCTATCGTTTTCTGCAGCTGCCCACCCCTCTTTAACACAGCTTTTATAAAATTGGTGGGATGAGGTTGCTTCAGTGACAAGCATAATTTTTTTTTTCTCAGAGGGCAGGGTAACCAATTCTGCAATCTGATTGGTTCTTAGTGCGGTCTGGGCTTTTCTTATCTCTGCCTAAGGGCACGGTAACGCTTTTGTGAGTCGCCGAGAAAATCCCGAGCGTCGTTGCCATTTTTCGTAATTATATTTTGTTTTGCCGGCTGGGTAGTATATTCAAGCAAAGTATTTATGCGGAAATCAAGCCGATTAATTGTTAATCCTCTCTTTGCAATCTCTCAAATCGCTGTGCTTGCCAGCAATAATTGTTTTCGAAATAAATTTGTGGTAGCGAATGTGTCATTAAATGGATTGACACGCGGCCCAAAAACGTTTTTGATAAAAATTAATCCTTCAAAAAAAGTAACTCGGAAGGTTAAAACGGTGAGATATTTGTCTCTAATCAAATTAATCGGTAGAACTTTCATTTATTTAATATCTAATTTCTCTCAATTTTTTTTTGCGTTAAACGTTGAACGAAGACCTACCATACAAATACGCCTTCGATTAGCCTTTGCAAGTGTGTTCAATTTGGTCATTTGTACTGTAAATTGCACCACAAAAACCGACGAAATTCAACGAGAGAAAGTTCAGTTTTTCAAAATTTAAAATGCACTTTAATTTTTTCTCTTACGCGCCCTCTAATTGACAGGTGTCAGATTATGACAGATACTTATGAAAAAAACCTGTATCAGAGTTTGTTACATGTTTGTTAGATCATGTTACATCATATCTTTTTTTTAATCATTTTTTATTAATTTATTTTCTATCTTTGCTCATTTGCCTTTCTTCGTGTGGCCTGGCCCGTTAAAAAGTTTTTAGCAACTCGGTTCGTATATAGAAAATCCTTCTCTTGCTCACGAAATTGCGACCAATAATAAATATAATAATTGTGATAAATTCCCGATTTAGATTGTTTCTAGTCCAATTGGTCGATCCTGAACTTTCACCATTAGTTGGTCCGTGAGTGAACGGAATCCTATAGGAACTTTTATCAAAAATTAAGTAGTGAAACAATTAAGTCAAGTAGTACCTGAACAACCGCGGAATTTCATCGTATCTCATCGAACAATCAGCTGCAACGAAACCTTCATTACAAACGCAAGTACCATTTGAACAGTTTCCTTGGAAGCTGCAGTCATTGGGGCATAGCTTCTCCGTTATTTTTGTAGGAGGCACAAGATTTCCTTCCTCATCTTTCTCGTAAGCGGAGTAGTTTTTCACTACCTCAAATTGGCAGCTCGATTTTAGCGCCTCGAAAGCGCTCTCAACCCAGAAGACGTCCCCTGTTGCCTGAACAAAACAAAATAAAGGTATTAATATGGTGCGACGCTATGACGATCACTGCGATATCAACGGGTTTATATTATAAAAGAGATGAAACAAAATTTGTGTTTGTCCCCTCCCCTGTAATGGAGGTGGACTTTTGAATTTGCGTTAGAGCAAAATTTGCGTCGGAGCAAAATTTGCGTCAGAGCAAAATTTGCGTCGGAGCAAAATTTGCGTCGGAGCAAAATTTGCGTCAGAGCAAAATTTGCGTCGGAGCAAAATTTGCGTCAGAGCAAAATTTGCGTCGGAGCAAAATTTGCGTCAGTGCAAAATTTGCGTTAGAGCAGTGTGGCTCAGTTTTACTCGGTGACTAGGCAGTAATTCGGCTTCACCAACGATAAATGCAAGTTTGAATCGTGGCTTTGCGATTTGTTGAGTTTACTTCTAGTAAATAATGAATACAAACCAGACAGAATCCTCCTTCGATAGGAAACATATTGCGATACCAGTGTTTCCTCAGCTTTCCGTGCGTTTTTTTGTTTTGTTTTTAGGGTTCTTTTTCGTGGTAATGCGAAATTCAGGGCTTCTCAATATTCCCTTTGCATCACATCAACTCACACTCGTACGCTTTAATTTATTGCAGTTTGTCAGCTGTCAAGATCACTTCACTTATTTCAAAGGCTATCACTTAAAACAGAAACGAGAAGAAAAAGATAAAGAAAAAGTATGTCTTGATTTGAATTTAACAGCTTTGTATCCTACCTGCAAATCTGAAGCACATTGGCGGATGATGCCACTAACGTTTACGTTTGGAAGTTCTATACAAACACGGACAGCATCAATGTTTAACAAAGTTTTCTCACAGTAGTCCGTTGCATTTTCCAAGGACATTTTGAAGTTCACGTCACGTTTTTTACGCAGCGAATTGAATGAGATAGGAGTTTCGATGTTGTCATAACGGTAAATGACGTCATCACTATACTCAACATCTCTCTTTCCTTCGTTATTATTAAGGTTTCCTTGGGGTGCAGGTTTAAAGGGAGGATTTTGATTTGTTTCTGTAGGCTGTGAGACGCTTTGATTGCACCGAACATCCATTACTCCACTTGTTTCGGTGCATGTGCAGAATTCCTGATCGAAGATGGAACCGTCACATTGTGCATCATTGCACATCGGCACAATGTGGAAGAGACTCTCCGACTTGTTGACTCTAGGGAAACATATTCTATTAGGGTCCTGATTAAATTCAAACAAATTGAATTATCAAATATGATGAATGTAAACTGTTTTTAACTGCTACTACGATAATTGACTTTAAGGAAAAGAAAAGTTATGAATATGAAAGCGATCTTCGCAGTAACGAACGCTACTTAAGCAGAAAAACATCAGGCCTTTACGGGATTTGAACAAATGACCCCCGGTGCACCTCTCTACTGACTGATTATGATTGTGTTGGTTCCAAATAAACCCGTGAAGTAGTGAATAAATGACTGTAAATATATGAAAATCATAAATATGAACTGTAGATAAAGAAGTGAACTTGGAAACGATCCTCGCAGTAATGAACAGGCCTGTGGGGAATTTGAACCCATGATCTCTGCGAGCCTGTTAACACAGTTGATAGAGCGCTACATCGGTATCGCAAAGGTCATGGGTTCAAATCCAGTACAGGCCTGAATTTTTTTCAGTTCCAATTTTTAATACTTTTTAAGTAGTTTTCATCATTGCAGAGATCGCTTTCATGTTCATTTCTTTGTCCGCATTTCATACACATGATTTTCATATATTTACAGTCGGAAAAGTATAGTGTTCTGTCATTTCAAAACCTCTTTTAAATCCATTTAATACGATGTTAAGGTAAATTTTTGGAGAGGCGATGCTAAAACCGAGAAAGTTGTTTTTCTGGAACAATAATGACATCAATCCTATAAACTACGGTTTTAAAAAAGGATTTCCAGCCCCGAGAAAAAGCGGTAACAACACACGTGCAGAAAAAAAAACAAAAAACGACAACAAAAGAAAAAAACAAGAAAAATAAAAAGGGAATGAAAAAAAAAACCTTATTTTTTCACGTGTGTTCGAAAAACTTTCGCCGATCAGCTACTGACACGTTACCCGCCTTTCGCGCCACTAGCTCAGTTTGACAAATGAAAGGCAAATCCTTCACCATTCTCAATCCAAGGTCTTTTGTCGGAATTTTCTCAGTTTATGGCTGCTGAAACACTGATTAATTCCCTATCGCTTATAGACAACGATGCTCAAACTTTCCTAGAAGAGGAAGAAAACCAATGTACGAAAAAAAAAAATCGAAAGTTACGTATTCAGTGGCTTTGGCAATTGCATTTCTTGCGGCTGAGAACGAAAATCCACAGGCCGATTTGGTCGTTTACCTGAAAGATTTCCTATGTCAGTTAGGAAAAAGTCAATCAATGATAATTGCAATGCATTTAGCTTTAGAAATGATGATTTATTTTACCTCCAGCTTAGTCCAAAAGCTTCTTGATCTGCATGATTTTGATTGTCCCCACCGAGAAAGTCATCGTTGGGATCACCATTAAAATTTCCGCACATACCTTCGGTTTTAGAAAAGTCAGACCTAGGGGCGTACAGATATACGCTATTTCCCCAGCTATAGCGCTGTATTCGAACTCTAGTCCCAGAGGGAAGTCTCACCTTTTAAAAAATCAATTATGCATGTCATAGGTCAGTTCTCGCTCTTCAGGAGTGAATGAAATTATCTTGAACCTACAAGCACTAGTTAACGCTATACCTTAACTACCTTGGGACAGAAGAATAGAAGTAAACATCATTTTGAGATTCTAGGGGCATTATTATAAATAGGGATAACCTTGTAAAAGCACATGTTACGTGTACTGATATATTATTCGGATTCGGCTTGCCAATCGATAGTTTTTCCGCCTGTTTTGCTTTTGTTCACTGTTAAAGCCAGAACACTGGAATCAGCTTAGTGATGTTATTAAATGAGGAGTCTCCATCTTGAAAGATGGTAAGATAATTAGCGAAAGTGCTCAGCTTTTCTCCTCATCCTCTATTAAGATGCTTTTAATAGATTGTTTTTCCGGATGTGATTTGCAAGAAATTCGAGAAGCCCTTTTTCACAGATGTGGCGATAGCTGGCCGGCCTGACGCACACCTCGCTACAGAGAGAAATACTCTATGGCAAAACCACTGTTCATGATGCAACTCAATAAAATGCAACTCTGAAAAACCTTAATTATTTACTTTTTCTTGCAATGAGCGTGACCACGGCCTGCAGTTTGAGAAGAGGACAGTAAACCACATCGGTAAGAGTAATTTTTTGAAGTTTCAACTAACTAATTTCCTAATGGAGACCAAAATGATTTACACAACTGGATTCTAAGCTCTCATTCCCAGGGTTTTTTCGTTGTTATTCATGAAGCGCGGAATAGGTTGTGCATTGCTCTTATCAGTACTTCTTATCGCACTTTCAATTTATAACACTTTCTTTCACAAGGAGCAGAGGTTTTCGGAATTCTTCTAATTCTTTTTCATTCTCTTTTAGCTCCAATTTTGCTCTAATGTAACCAGTTCTCATTTGCATGATTTTGAGTTAAAGCAATAAAACACACTTTCTATCGGTTTACCGGCTGATAAACCGCCCAGGATGTTGGGAGAACACGAGAAAAGTTTGGCTTTACAAATGCTTGCAATTTTGACTCCCGATAATGTGTACGGAAATTTTTCAAAGTCTGCAGGCCTTGGAAGCGTTTTAATATTTTCAGGACCTTTTCCAGCGAAATAAAGGTCAGTTGTAGAATTTTAACTTGTGAAATTTATTTTCAATACGAGGATTTATCTTTTAATTCTTTAATAACGTTACCACTGCACCACGACAAAAGCGATAAAATCAAAGGACAATAACATTGAGCCGTGTGCACTGTTTCAAACTTCGTCCACCTATTTGTTTAGAAGCAGTACACTATTTTCCTTTATCCATACAGATTTGTCTCTGTTGCCTCAGCTTAAATTATAGCTATCATGAAGTTACCTTTAAAGTTTATAGTAAATTATTCAAACGGTTAAACTTGCTATTGAAAGCTAAAATCACGGACAGCAAACGGAATTCGCATAAAATCTGCATTTTACAGGACGGGAAGATATTTCAGTTTTCTACGGTTCAGAGCTGTGAACAGTTCCCGAGAACGAAGCCTAACAGCTAAATTTTTGGCAATTTTATGGTCAACGGTTGATCCTATCGAGATTCTCTCACTATCGATGGGGATTCAATTGCTGCTTGAGGGAAGAAAGTTTGTGGTAGCTCTCCACGGCTGTTGATATATTTGCTTTTATGGCCGGCACCGACTTCAGGATTGTTACCGAGGTAGCTCGCAAACAATGTGAGGAATTTTCAAAAATTTATCACAATGGCGATGACTAACGTCAAAGTTCTACATCTTCTATTAACATTTCAGAGTTCAAAAATCTTACATGATGGCCGTCTTAGATTATTTTATTGAAATTATCTTTTTATTTTGTAATTTAATCGTTGGAAAGACTAAAATTAACAAAAAAAAACTGAGAGGTGGGAGAGGGGAGGATATCCATTTCGACTGGACGTCCAAGGACTTATAGGAGTCTTTGTGTCTCACCTCGTACTCGCTATAACCACCTGGATGCCGCACAAGTATTTCTGTTCCCTTTCGTAACCGGCGTTTGCTAGGAATTCGTATTTTCATTGGCATTCCATATCGCAGATGCAAATCCGTGGTACAAGTGTCCAGGACAATAACATCATTGTGTTCCCTTATGGCCACACCACAGTCGCATGCTCTGTCCCAACAATTCCACAGGCGAGTTTGTACCTAATATGGGTAGAGAAAGACTGTTTACATGTCTCAGAAAAGAGCTTTACATTCAAAATCATTATCCGACAGTACTTGTTCGCTAACGACATCTCAGACAGTCATTTCGGCCACTCATATGTTTTTGGTAAACTGTCAGCCTCGTCCCCTTGACATGCGTGCTTGAAATTCATTATAGTTGCCTAAAATACTCGAAAACAGTTCGAAGAACGCGAACCGAAGGGAGGGGCTAACCCGGATATCCTATTTCAACTCGACTTTCTTTACCTTCGTTTTTTAGTGCTGTATTCTTTGAAAGAAGGAAAAACATACTCGTGGAAACTAACTGGGAAAAACGTTACTGGAAAGCTACCACTTTCCTGCGAAGTGCCATTTTGCCTGTTGCCTGTAATGAATATGAGGGTTCTATCATTTTATCGGCTGACGGCTCTCAGCGTGAGAATCGTGTTGACATAATTCTCTGACAAGGCATGAGATGTTTAGAAGACCAAACTCTATCAAAAACTCACAAGAAGATTTTGACAAAATAGCCCTTCTTCAAATAAATTAACGAGGAATGTAGAATTGGCGGAATTCCGTAAAATTCGATCCGAAGGTTGAGTGAACAATGAGAAACAGGCACATTTTTAAATATTCAAATAATTCCCTCGTTCGGCCTTGGTAATTTACTCTTTTGCAGGTCTTTTTAATAATCGAGCGAGTTTCATAAAATCTTACTTCAAAATATCGATCCAAGTTGCGATATAAAACAAAGTCTCCAGTTCCTGTGTAGAAGTCAAAGTACCTGCGATTGAGATGAGACGATTTAATCAAATATTCATTTACTTAGCTGAAGATCCATTTAGAAAGCTGGCATTAAATTGAGAACCTAATGCAAAATCCTAGAGTGCGCTCTACCCCATAACATTCCACCCAACCCCTCTCTTATCACTTACAGCGCTCTTAATTAGTATGCATGCACTTTTCAATTCACCCCATCCGAAACGTCCACCAATTCTTGGATTTATCCTGCACATATGATATTTATTTACGAAAAATTCCGTTTCAGTGGCCAAGAAAAACCGACCCGCACGGTTTCATCTTTACTGCAACCTGGAGCAGAGTTTACTACAAATACGTAGTTGTTATACTAAAAGCAAACCTTCTATCGAATGTCCAGTAGTGTGGATCACCCGTAGCTTGGCACAGGTTAACAGGATTCTCTTTCTTTCTCAACTGAAAAAATAAAAATAATAATACGTATGGCAAAGAACAGAAGAGTGGATACAATGGATGGTTAATTGATGCATATATAGCAACCCTAGAGGCTGAATTGTGTATTTAAAGTTATAGAATACTATTACTGAGATTTTAGTGCTAAAATTTGCCCATACAAAGGATAACGGAAGGGGGAGGGGAGGTTAGATTTGTTTGCCATCCTTCTATCGATTTTTTTTGTTCTTTCTCTTTTTATAAGAGGGATTTTATCTGGGAAACTGCCACTTTACTGGCTGACGTTTGTTTATGTTGGAGACACATTTGCTGTGAACTTGGTGAAAATCGGCTTATAGATATAGGAGATACTTAACGACAAGTGAAGTGTGGTTTAGGGTTTGATGTGAGCTACGAAAAAAATAAAAATTTTAAGCAAACGAGGAAAATACAGTCAACCTATCATCTATTTTGGAGTTTTATTTTTGTATTTCTCTGTCAAGTTGGATAGCCACTGTTCTTTTGACAAGCCAAAAATTATTGTATAAAGGAGCAAGTTTCTAAGAAACTGTGGTCGCTCTGACGAAGACCTGCTCGAAACGTAAGCCTTTTTAAAGACTGGACGTGCTCTGGTTAATATTCAGGCTATATAACTTTTCTTTTTGAGTTATTGATTAAATTTTGCTTTCAGAAAGATAAAATATAAAATTAAAGAACCAAAACAGACTAAGAAAATATAAAAAAATACAATTTTCATGTGAAATGATTTCGTAATTCACAGAGTTATCGGTGGTTTTGAGGGTGGAACTCCCCTTTGAGAACCAGTAGCTTTATTGAAGTGGAAAAAGAATTGATGACCTACCACAACTGGTGGAAGGTTGTAGTTCAGCCAAAACGAATTCGTGTCTGTCACTGAAAATGTAAAGGTAGCCTCCTGAGCTGGTTGATCTCTATCATCGCACTTTACTTGTACCGTAATGTTTTTCCATTTCCCAACGTCGCTATGGTGTAATCTAAAGAAACATGCAGACACAAGATATACTCCTCGGACAGCAGACCCAAATGCAACTTTAATGCTGTCTTCGGTTCCAGGCGAATAGAAGTCACCAGAACGGATTGG